>ML836179.1:0-24331 GCA_009831015.1 Picea engelmannii
TTGGTGAAGTTAGGTAGGTCTAGTATAGGAGCAATTCACATAGCTTCTTTCAAGTCTTGGAAGGATTGGTCAGCTATTGGAGTCCAACTGAAAGCATTGTTTTTAATGAGAGTTATGAGAGGGGCTGCAATTTTTCAATAATTCTGAACAAACTTGCAATAAGAGTCTGTTAAACCCAGGAAACCACTTAAACTTTTAATATTTTTAGGGACATGCCAATTATGCATAGATTCAATTTTCTTAGGATCCACCCTTACACCATCCTTTCCAACAATATGACCCATGTACTCAACTTTAGAGGAGCCAAAAGCACATTTAGACTATTTGAGGAAAATTTGGCCCTTGGAGATGAGATGGAGAACTTGATCTACATGGGTGAGGTGGGCACGTCACGTTTTACTATATATGAGAATATCATCAAAGAAAACTACCACATAATGGTGGATGAAAGGATGAAAGACATGATTAATGAGACTTTGAAAAGTGGAGGGGGAATTACACAGACCAAAGGGCATGACCAAGAACTCATAGCGGCCCTCATGAGTGTGAAATATAGTGTTCGGGATGTCTTCCTCTTCCATACGTATCTAGTGTTAGCCTGAACGAAGGTAAGATTTGGTAAAGTATTGAGTCCCACTGATTTCATCGAGAAGTTCATATATGATGGGAATGGGAAATTTGTCCTTGATGGTAAGTTTGTTAAGGGAATGAAAATTAGGACACATGTGCCAAGTTCCTTCCTTCTTGAGGAACATGACAATAGGGGAAGAATAGGGGTTGGTACTAGGATGGATAATACCCACTGCTAACAATTCTTGGACAATTTTCTCAATTTCATTTTTTTGAGAAAAGGGATGAGAATAAGGGTGAGAATTGGGAGGAAGACTACCCAGTATTAAAGGAATGGAATGGTCATGGTCTCAACGAAAGGGGAAAAGGCCCTAGGGAGTTTGGAAAACAATGGGATGGAGGGAAAGGATATATTGAAGGTCGGGGTGTATGGAGGGTGTCTCAATTGCTTGAATGGAATGGAGTGGGGCAATGATGTCAGAATGACCTTTTTTGAGTAACTTTTCCATGCGGTGGAAATTGATGATCTCCAAAGACCCTGCATTAATGCCTTCAAATTTGTACTGTTGTAATTCTTGTTGGAATTGAATGGTTAAATTCTTAAAATCCATCGTGATGGGGCCAAGACTACATAACCATTCAACACCAAGAACAATGTCACAACCACCCATGTCAATAGAAAACATGTGAGATTTCAGGTTATACTGACCAATTTGTAGTTTGACATTTTTACAACGCCCCCCACATTTCATGGAACCACAATTGGAAATCATGATTTGAAAATTGTTGATAGCGCATATATAGCAATTGATTTCTTGAGAAAGGTGGCAATGAATGAAATTATGAGTGCTTCCACTGTCAATTAGGATGATGAATTTATTGTTCTTAATGTAACCAATCAGTTTGACGATTTAGGGAGAAGAAAAAATAGTGAGATTTTTCAACAAAATCAGTGGTTCAACTTTAGGAGGATCAAAGTGTTGGTTGTGGAGCCTGATTATCTTCCTGATTCAGAGGTTTGTTTTAGCCGTGTTTGGATCCCATTTCTTGACGGGGAGTGTGGGGGGATTCCCCCCCCACTATTGTAGTTAGGGGGTTCCATGTGGAGAGGAGAAAATTAATGGATCCCCCCTAGCAGGGGATTCAGGGGAAACACCCCCGAAGAAAAATTTTGGGAAAAATTTGCCTTGTAAAATATTGCAGAGAGATATTTCGGATTGTCCACAGTTAGAGCCATTCTAAACGATGTTTTGAATTCAAAATTGGATTCATATTGAGAAATACTTGTCAAGGATATGAGCTATATATATATCTAATAAATACATGATGTTGGACAAAATTTGAAGCTAAACTTGTCAGCTTGAGATGAGAAGCCCCAAAGAGAAACCCTAATTTCCTTTTAAAGAGAAATCTATAAATAAGATAATGTTAGGTTGTGAAATTAAATATTAAGGTTATGTGATTAATAGTAATTAATAAACTAAATTATAATTTTTTTTAAATAAACCCTAGAAATATTATTTAGTTATTAATTGTAATAATAATATTAGTATTAATATTGCTCGCAGGGGTGTTGACCGCTTGGCAAGTGCCGTGTAAATGGAAGGAAATATGTAAAGGAGGTCTCAAGTTCGATTCTCACCCCAATTTACTTGTGCTCCAAGATTGAGGGCTATAAAGTGGTGCACCTGGGGTTATAGTGGTAGCGTACGGGTATCGACCCCATGTCACGTGAGTACGAGAACCGCGAGTTGTCGATTCCCCCAGTAAAAAAAATAAAAAATATTAGTATTAGTATTATAGGTAAAAGATCTAAATTATAATGTAAATTATGGAATAAAACCTAAAAGATCGTTTAAATAAGTTATATAAATACTATAATATGTAATGAGTATGTAGAATCATAGTGAAGTTTGTAGTAGTATCACATTTTTTTTAATAATCTTATTAGATCTAACTATAAAGTATATTAAAATGATAACTAGTGTAATATAAACCTAGGTCTTAATTTTTAGTAAAAAATGATAGATAGACTATAAAAAGAAAACTAAGGTATTATTAAAAATTGGGGTTTTAATATAATTTTAGTATAATGTTAAGAAACTTCAAGGATTAAGATCCCTAAGAAAATAAAGAAAACTAAAAGAAAAGAAAAGAAAACTAGATCTATGGAAGGTGTCAAACTTGATCGCTCAAAATTGATCTTCTAGGGTCATTGAGTTGGTTAATCAAGGGAAGCCAAATGCTACTTGCATCTAGGCCACCGTCTATGTTCATATTGTTAGGATGATTGATTATTTCTAGGGCCTCTCTAAAGTGCCGTTTGTAGTAGTGGTATTCTTTAGCAAGGATCTTGGTGTCTTCTTGGCACACATGGTGTTTGGTTTTATAAAATATTGTAATTGTGTAGTCAATCTGAACCATTCATTATAAGATCATATATATGATGATATAATTTATGTTAGGGATTTTTTCCCTAGAAGGAAACCCTTTTTTATGTATGAGGGAATTGTATTGCGGCTATTTGTGATAACGAATATTGTATTTCGAGAGAGGAGACTGTGAGAGAAAGAAGAGGAAGTTACAGCAGGTGTTTTGTAGGTTGTATCCCTTCATTTTTGCTAGATAATAAAAAGGAAGGACCTGGAAATTTCTCTGGTGGATGTATCCCACACTCGGTGAACCGCATATATCTGTGTTTTATTTCTTCATTTGTTTTATTTTATTGCTTCGTGATCCTGTTTTTATAACACAGAGGGTGATGAAAGATTATTTGTTTGGGGTAGCTTAGCTTCAGGAGAAACCTTGACATCTTCATCAAAAAAATCCTCTGAAATGACCTTAAAAAAGTTTCTTTTCTTTACACTTGTGCCCTGGAAAATATTTTTCATCACAATTATAGTAGACACCCTTGAGTTTGCATTTAACCTTTTCCACTTGTGTTAATTTTTGGACCTTGATAGGAGTGGCCTGAGGGATAGGGATGGTGGGTTTAGGGCAGGGAACAAAAGTGTGTTTTCTTCTCTGGGCCAGGATGATCTATTGTACCTCCTTAGTACATTTAGTTTCTTCCAACCAAGTCTAGAGGAGAGCCATTATGACCTAAGCTCAGATTTCATCGTTGAGGCCACTGATAAAACATTCCCTGAAAAAATCATCTGTCATGCCTTCCATTCAAAAATACAAGTGCTCAAAGAAAACAATAAAATCTTCCACTGTTCCATACTATTTCAATTTTGTCAGACGTCCTAAATGGTGGGTGTATGTGTCAAAGAGTTCATACAACTCAGCAACAAAATGTGACCAACAAACTATGACCAAGAAACAGACCCTTGACATGAATTTCTATGCCATTTCCACCATTTACATCATTCCAAATTCAAATAGAGAATGTCGTAATGAATCTCAGTCAACCCATCAGTAATTCCATGTAGGGATAAATAGTGTTCCATTTGAGTGACCCAGGTTGTTGGATTCGAGCCATCAAATTTGTTCACCTCAACTCTGGGAAGATGAGGGTCACGAGGTAGGGAGTTGGAATGAGAGTGAAAAGGTCATTTGAGGCAACATATTCAGTATATATAGGTGGTTCGGATGGGGAAGGACCCTATATTTTGTTCATGAATTGTGTGAGAGTGGAATTGACTTCAAAAATTTGGCTACCTAGTTTTTCTTGGATGTAGTCCATTTTGACATGAATGGAAGGAATGTCAGTATTCACTTGGACTTGAAGGGAAGTAAGGTCATTATTTAGTTTTGATTGGTTTCTTCTTGGTGGGTGGGAGACATGAGAGGAAGAGGGGTGGGTCCATGAAAAAAAAAGCAGATAATCGATATATGCCATTACAATTAGGGAAATGAGAGAAAACCAATAGGGCAAGTGGGAAATAAAGGTGTTGGGAAGGGTATGGGTCCACATGGTAAAGAAAAGGGTTAAAAATGATAGGTATCACAATTAACAAGACAAAAAGGGGAATCTAATGAGATAGGTCTAAAATAAGGGTGCGGGAAGGACCCATAGTTTGTTTTTCCTGTGGATTTATACTCCAACCTGAATAATACTGTAGTGTCGAAATGCCCAAATTCTTAACAGAAAAAATGTGTAGTAATTTCGTAACCAGAATGTAGGAGGCAAGGTTGCGCGGAAAAAATATACTTTATGTTCTCTGATATATGTGAAGTTTCAAATAGTAGTACTTAGACCAATATCTCAGAGCACCAACTAAGGAGGCTCGACCATACCCTTAGCCATACTACTTGATTACCCATGTACTAGAGAGTATCTTCCTGAGTGTTGTTCTCGATGGCACTATAGAAGTTAGGTGGCCAATCGATTGATCTAGGTATGGTTTTAGGAGACCTATGAGACTCCTTATATACCTGTCGGTACGTGGGAGTGATGGTCATGTATAGATTTTGTCTGATGCGATACTACTCGAGGGGTACCTATAGGGGTTACAGAGGTTTCCAAAATTGGAAAAAAAATTGGTTTCTAGGAAATACCGTGAAACCGTCTGCATTGCCTATGTGTATTCTTCCCCACCACAATTTTACCGACTGAATGATATATATTTTTTCTTTAAAGACACCGACAATACACGTCTCTACCCTCAGAAAAAAAATTGTACCCACAATTCCTACCAAGGAAAGTTCTCTGATACCACTTGTAAGGTACCATATGTAATATAATGTGTAGAAACATGAATATTTATAAATTATCAATGGAGCAACAAAATATTGAGAAGAGAAACACCATAAATAATACCTTTATTCAAAGAAAGCAGTGTTCACTTGCCTCTTGGAGGGGGCAACCTCCAGCAGAGAAGAGCTCTATGACAATAATTCTCAAGACAATATTTCTCATGCCTCCTACTCTTATTTATACTAATTTTATCTCCTAAAGAACATTGTAGAGGAATATATTTCTAGAAGTGGAAGCTTATATTAGGTCTTCTTACATTTACTTGTTCACATTTATTAAATAGGCTTTACTAACTATGTTAGTCTTTATTCTATGGAAAATATGTTTAGGCCTTATTAACTAATTTCGACCTTTATTACATGGAAAATATATTATTCTATCTACGTGAGGGGTTAGGTCCCTAACATGGGGGGATATACATTAGATAGAGAAAGAGATTCTTTACAATTATGAATTATGAGTATCTTGTTTCAAAGATAGGAGTAGAAACCTTCTCACTGGATATGAATAGGGTATCCTTGATAATCAATGTTTATGGACCTTATGAAGATAGGGTTTAATTCTAGCAATCATTTCTTTCAAATGATTTTCTTAAAATTGAAAGGGTGATAATAGAATGACATATCAAATTTACAATTCATAAATCCAAAATTTGGGGACCAACAACTAGGGTTGATCCAATAGTTAGATTTTATATTCACAAGTTCAAGGAGGTAGGTTTGATTGATGTATGACCCATTAATATTGTGGTTACATGGTGAAATAACAAATAAGGTGCTAATGCAATTTCCAAAATGATTGGTATGATTGCAGTGTTAGAGAACATCATGTTTAACAAATAAAGAATTAGATATTCAATAGATTGAGCAAGAGAATCTAATAATCTCCTAATCATATTCCACACACAAAAAATAATATAGCAAGCCTACCAATCCATTCAAATTTAATCTTTCATTCCTTAAGGATTAGGATTTTATTGAGTTGGTTAAAGATAAATGGAAAATATCTAATGGGACCATGAGAGACTTTGTTAGTTTTCAGTTTGCAGCCAATCTAAAAAACATCAATATTATGGCAAGTACATGGACCTACAACAAATATAAAATATGGATTATAACTTAGTGTCCATGGAAATATAAATTTCATATTTCCTTTCCAATGAAAAAAATGGAGTGTTTTGAGAAGATTCCAAACCCCACTTAAGGGATTTAGAAAAAACTAGGACGAAATTATTGGTAGAAAAAGAGTCTTAATGGAGCATTAAGAGCAATTCCATTTGGCTATATAGTGGGGATGAAAACTCTAAGTAATTTCACAATTTAAGTTTATAATCATAGGAAAAATAATAACACAATATGGGAGATGCCAAATAGGCTAATGGAATTAAAGTTGGAAAGTTTCAAGAAATTGTAGAATTGGGGGTTTCACATTTCCAAAACCAATATAAAGCAAATGATTGGATAATTTTGTAGAAATTTTGAAGATTTCCACCTACTTTCATAGATGTTTGTTAGTGAAAAAGCCAGTAATTTGTTGATAGAATATGTTTCAAAGGAGGAATTAAAAACTATCTTGTCTTCTTTCAAGTAGGGAAAAATCTCAAGCGTTGATGGATGGACAATTGAGTTTTTTATTGGGTTTTCTAAATTGGTAGAAGAAGATCAGCTAAGGGTTAGGAGTTCACAAATAAGAGAAATATCCCAGGTTCTTTTAAATCTATGTTCATATATATTATCCCAAAGAAGGACAATCCATCACCATTTCATGACTTCAGGCCCGTTTAACTCTATAATTGTATTTTCTTAGGAACCATATCTTAAGATAAGGTTGGGTTTTGTAGCGTATCCATCTCCCAGTTGGGTCACGTCACAGTTAAAATTACCCAATAAAAATTTCTAATACTAAATATAAATGCGAAAGTAATCCACAACATGACATTCAAGTTCATTCAGTTGTCCATACTCAATAAAATGTCAATATAATTATTCTTTATTGTACATAGTAGAAACTAAATACATACAACATTATTCAACCACCTGAATAAATATTTAAATGCATTTTTCTACTCACAACAAGCAACATTACCCAAGATAACTCATAGTGTATGCACAAAAAAATATATATCATCATTTAACAAATTAAACATAACATATAAGAACACTTATCTTATAAAATGTGCAACCCACTACAGAGGAAAGATGTTCCTCCCAACCATATCCTTGTTGTTTCAGTTCTCAACATAAAGACACCCCCAAGATGGGGATATGATTCCACAAGAGAAGGTGATCCCTAAGGTTGGATAATGTCCCCCTCTCAACATTCAATTCTCACAATTGATTGCAGTCTACCAACTCTCTTCCCATCAACTTGCACAACCCAAGGGATGGAATCCCCCTTCAGCACTCACAGTCCCTCAGTCCTTTTCACTCCCCTCCAGGGATTCTAACACATATTGGAAAATAATTTTACTTGTTGGGACCTCAAGAATTCTACAGTTGCAACATGAATTCACCCAACAACAAAACACATGCTTCCTTGGTGAATTTCTAGTAGCATGTCACTCCCAAGAACAAAACCTCTTTCTCCCCTAGATTAAAACTCCAAACGATATCCAAACATATCCACAACAACTACCTTCAATCTTCAACGCTCATAACTCCATTGCTGGCCAAAAAATTCCAAGGAAAACCTTCTCTCCATGCAAAAACGTGAATGCATAATTCTGGTCTCCTACCCATACAATTTTCCCTTCTTTCTCTAGATTTTTTTACTTGCACTCTTCCCCAAGATTATTGTACTTATCCCCCATGCTCTCAATAACTATGGGAAGTGACTCTCACACCAACCCTCTTACATGAATTAAATGATTGGGCTCAGGCATACTCAACAACTAATAAAAGGTTCATGGTAAGGATAATTTAGAAGGAAATAAGAAATGAATTTTGGTTTAATAGATATGGGTAAACTCTCCCCCCTTGGACCCCTTCCCTCTCTTGTGGATACATAGACCCCAAATATTCGTCTGTGTCCCTTTGCAATCGACGATACATTTTATTTATTATATTCAATTTACACCATTTACATATTACATTGTTTTGGCTCTTGGATATATACTATATTTACAACATACATCACTTGGCTCTTGGAAATATACGTCATATACAATATACATTGCTATTTTGGGGTCTGAAAACGGGGATTCTACATTCCCCTCCCCCTACAAATTGCACTTTCTTCAATGCACATAACCATACAGTTTACACATTGACATATATATAAACATTGCATCCAAATATTTGATAATTCTGCAACTTAATGACTCACACAACAATTCCATCCAACAACTCCCATTTCTTCTCAACCCACACATCGAATGGACAAGAAATCTCAGGGTTGGGGTTCCAAGAACTTTAGCTGCCAAAATGGAGTCTTCATTCACTTATGTACAAATGTACATTCAATTTCTTCAAAATTTTCAAAAAATTGTGGGTATGATTTATGCATGCCTTCCTCGTGCTCCCATGTAGAGTCTATAGGACCATAACATGTCCATTGAAACTTTACCAAGACATTGTTTTTGTTCCTAAGAACTTTGAATTTCTAGTCTAGGATGCGTACTGGTTTACCCGGAAATCCCCTTTGTGTTCCACCTGGATCACATTCCAATCAATCACATGATTAGGATCAGGTACATAATTTTTTAATAAAGAAACATGGAACAGATTATGAATTCTCATGGATGTAGGTAATGCTAGAATGTATGCAACTAGTCCTATCTTTTCTAAGACCTCAAAAGACCCACAATATCTCATTTCCAACTTTGGGCAACTTCCCAATTTCAATGATCTTCTCTTTTCTTTAACTTTTAAAAACACATGCCCCCCCACCTTAAATTCTCTATGTGTTCTCTTTTTATCGGCATAGCTCTACTACCAATCTTGTGCAACTTTCAAATCATGCCTGATCTTTACCATTTATTCTTCTATTTTGTTTAACAATTCCGACCCAATCACAAATCTGTCTCTTGGGTTGTCCCAACTTACTGGTGTGCTACATTTTCTGCCATATATTGTTTCAAATGGGATCATCTTCAATGATTCTTGATACCCATTATTGTAGGAAAATTCAACTAAATGGATATAGTCCTCCCACCTAGAAGGATTTTCCATTACATACATTCTCAACATATCCTCAATTATCCTATTAATTCTCTATGTCTTCCCATCTGACTCTCAGTGATATGTTGTACTGAAATTCAAATTTGTCCCAAATCCCTTAAAAAACCCCTTCCAAAAATTGGAAGTGAACTTGAGATCTTGATCTGACACTATTGCCTTAGGCACACCATGTATCTTAGCAATTTCTTTCATGTAAATTTCTGCAACATTGGTCACCTTATGAGTTACTTTTACCATAATTAAATGTGCAGCCTTTGGAATATTTTCCACCACTACCTTGATGGAATCATGTTTCCTTGCTATCCTAGGAAAATTGGTAATGAAATCGATAGTAACAACTTCCTATTTCCATTCAGGAATGGGAAATGGCTATAGAAATCCCGTTGGATGTATGTTCTCAGCCTTTACCTTCTGACATTCCATGCATCTAATCAAATAATCAATGGCATATTTCTTTATACTAGGCCAAAAATATCGGCCTCTTACAACTGTAATAGTTTTCTTATATCCTGGGTGTCCAATGTATGACACATTATGCATATCATTCAAAACATAATTTATCAATTCTCGAGAATTGGGAACATAAAATATGTTCTGAAATAAGAGGATTCCATCCTCTTCCATCTTGTAATCCTTATATTTTTGTTGTATATCATTCCACTGTAAGCTTTCTTTAAATTGCACACAATGTTGATATGTTCTTACAACCTCTAGAATTCTATTTTTTAAATATGTCATGTACATATTAATGGTTGTAGAATGCATTTTATGCACCCTTCTATTGAGTGCATCAACCAATTTGTTATCTTTTACCTTTATGTGCTTGATGTCAAAGTTGTATTCACTAAGAAATTCTAGCCATCTAGATTGTCTAGAATTTAATGTTGGTTGCTCAAACAAGTATTTCAGACCACTATGGTTTGTCATCAATTCAAATTTCCTTCCCATGAGGTAATTCCTCCACATCCTTAAGGCATGTAGTATGGATGCCAACTCTAAGTCATGTGTGGCACAATTTATTTCATGTTCCTTCAATTATTTGGACTCATAACAAATTACATGCCCATTTTGCATAAGGACTCCATTGATCCCTTCCTTGCATACATCTGTGCACACAACAAAATCCTCATTTGGATATGCAACTTTTAAAATAGGTGCAATGGTTAGCAAATCCTTTAAGAAATGGAAATTTTCTTCACTTGGCACTCCAATCAAACTTTACTCCTTTATTTTGCAACGATGTTATTGGATATGCAATATTTGAGAATCTCACAATGAATCTCCTACAGTAGCCATAAATGATCTAAATGTTCTAACCTCTTAAATGTTTTTTTGTGCTTGCCAACTTTTGATTTATTCAACCTTTTCTAGATCCAATGCTATACCATCTTCCGAAACAATGTGACCTAAATAATGGATATGCTTTTGATAACAAGTGCATTTAATCAATTTGGCATACAATTGGTTCTATCTTAACACTTGTAGCACCATCCTCATATGTCACTCATGCTCTTCCTCTGTCTTGGAATAGATAAGAATTCCATCCAAGAATACAATGACAAACTTGTCTAGGAAATATCTTAACATGCCATTCATCAGACACATAAATGTAATTGGTGCATTTGTCAACCCAAAAGGCACCACTACAAACTCATAGTGTCCATACCTTGTTTGAAAGGATGTTTTGCTAGTATCCTCTTCTTTTATTATCACTTGAAGATAGCCTGACCTCAATTCAATATTGGAGAATATCCTTGCTCCTTTTAGTTGATAAAAAATATCATCAATCCTTGCAAAATGATATTTATTCTTGAATGTAACCTTGTTTAGTTGTTTGAAGTCAATATATAACCTCAACGTCCCATATTTCTTCTTGAAAAAAAGAATTGGGGCACCCCAAGGAGAAACACTTGGGAGTATGTACCCTTTCTTTAACAACCCTTCTAGTTTCATTTGAAACTCTTTTAAATATAGGACACTCATTCTATAGGGATTCTTGGATACTAGGGAAAATCCAAGAATTAAGTCAATAGAAAAATCTATATCCCTCTTTGGTGGAAACCCTCTCAACTCTTTAAATACGTCTTCAAAATATTTCAAGACTAGATAATCTTCGATACTTGGCTCCTTATCCTTCACTGGATCTTCCATATGGGATGCATATATTTGGAACCCTTTTATAAAACTTATTTTCAGTTGCAATGTTGAAATCGCTTGGACATATATAGGCCTTCAAATACATCGCATTGTCCTTGAATTCCCTTCCTCATCAAGACATGTGAAAACCTTGTTATAACAATATAAAAAAACACGATGCATTTCTATCCAATCCATACCAATCAAGAAATCATAAGAACCAAGCAATATGATGTTCAAATATACCTTAGTGTTAATTCCATTCATGTTTATAGGGCATTCTTTAGCAAGCTCATTAATTATTCTCTTCGTTCTAGTAGCTAGCTGAACTAACCAATACTTTTCATGCTAAAATTTCTTCAATTCAAATATTTCAACTATCTTTGGATCTATATAGCTATGGCTAGCTCCACAATCAATTAAAATAGATATGGGTTGATTATCAATCTTATCTTCCACTTCAATTATGTGGGATTGATAGCCCGCTTGTCTATTGTCCAAGGTTGCATAGATCCATATCATTACTTTTCTCACGTCCTCTATTGTCTCCTATTGATTGATTCTATTAATAGTCTTCATCTTATCTCCTTTATGAGGAAAATATTTATACATGTGATCTCCTTCACATCCCCAACACTTTATGGGTTGTTTTATTGGCTTCTTTCCCAAGGAATCTGTCATTTTTTTATCACCTTGAGATGGCTTCTCTTGTTGATAGGATTGAGATCTATTCTTTTGGAAAGGTGGCTTGAATCCTTTCTTCTTCTCATCCCAGGCCCTTTAGACAAATTTCCTTTCTTTGGTGTGCTCATACAAATACGTATCCTTTTTTATGGATTCTTCTAAATACTTGGGTTCGTCAAAGTAAAATTTATCCTTGTAGAAGGATGGTAGTCCACTTAGGAACCTCTCAATTTTTACCTTCTCATATTTGATGAAGCTCATATACCTAATAAGTTCCAAGAACGTTTTATCATATTCATCCATAGTCATGTTCCCAAGTTTGAGTTCAAAGAACTCTTGCATATTCTTTTCATAATATTGCTCTAACAAGTATTGTTTCTGAAAATATTTCTTGAACTACTTCCAATAAATTATTTTCTCATTAAGGTGCTTAGCTTGCTTCAGTGGATCTCTCCACATAGTTTCCTTTCCTTGAAGGTGTTATACTGCAATTATGGCTTCTACATTCGATGAGTAATCATATTTTTGATTAATTGGGCTGGTTTTCATTGATGTCAACCCTTGAAGAAAGTTCGGTAGCAAATTTAGGTAGCACAAAGGTTTGGGTAATGGACCCAAGTTTGTTTTATGTATAATGGTATGAGTTTTTATATATTTGCAGGTAAGAATATTCTATATGGATAGTACATGTCATGCCATTTTCGGTGGTATGTGAAACGTCACATAACTCCTCATGGTTTGAGAGTTATGGACTTATGAAGTTGAAGTACCCTCATATGATTGGCTTGAAACCCCAAAAGGTCAAAGAAGTCAAAGGGCTTGCAAAGAATAAATTATTTAAATAATAAAGTGAAGTGACAAATTCAAAGAGGATTATTTAAATAACAAAGTGAAGTGACAAAGTCAAAGAGGATTATTTAAATAATAAAGTTAATTGACAAAATCATAGAGGATTATTTAAACAATAAAGTGAAGTGACAAAGTCAAGGAGGATTATTTAAATAATAAAGTAAATAGAGAAATTTATAATTATGGAAAGTGGTTATAAGAAGGTTAATCCTAAAATTAGGAAAATGGGTTAAGTGTTCAAGTAGCTATTGGATACATGGACAAGTGGAAAATTGGGCAAAGTTGGACATAGGTGACTATGTGGGCAAGGTGACCATGTGGACAAAGTGGCCTAGAATATGCTTCTAAGGAAGCTACTTGGAGAGTATAAATAAGAGGTAAGGCTCTCTCATTTTAATCACATTTGAGCATATTGAATATCTACAGGTGACTGAGGTAACCAAAGGATATCTAAGCCGAATTTCAAAGGGAAGGTGAATTAAAGAAGGCCAAAATTCGAGGGAGGATAAATTCTTTTGATGATGCTTTCTAAGGTATGTTATTTATAGGTCATTTCACCATTTTCACAATAACTTTGTTTATAGAATGATTCATACCATGAAATTGGGAGGCCATTGAGGCAACATATACAAGTATATGTGGTAAAAATTTCATCTTGTGTGTCGTTGTATTTTTGGAGTTACACTCCGTGGAAAATAGGGTTTGTGGCTAGTCTTGAAAATAGTCTAAAACAAGTGTTTCGGGTAAAAACATCATACCTACTTCATAATAGATGCAAATTCAATAAGAAAAAATGTGTTGGTTAGATTATATTATTTGGTATTCTGTGTAAAATTTTCAAATCCATACAAAAAATATTCTGTGCGGGGCACTCTCTACAAGTTCTCTCTCTAGAATATGCTAGAATTCAACAAGGTATGCCATTTTTTCTATAACTCCTTTTCTGAGAGGTTTCAAGTAGTGACACTTGGAGTAATTGCATAAAAAATACTAAAGAACATTGTGTAATATTTTCAGATCTTTATTCATTACAGGTACATAGTTATGAGTATTTCAAGTTAGGGTAGTTGACTAATCCAAAACTAGTCATGTGAGACTAAAGTAAAGTTTGATGAAAATGCTAGTCTCTTGTTGTTAAAGTTAAGGAAGGTTTGCAGGTATGTGATCATATACACCAGGTGTATTACAGAGTTACAAATCAGATTTGGATGATGAAATTGATGAGGGATTTTGGTTGAGGTTGAGGTACAGGTTGGTGCATGGTTGATGCACTTGTTTATGGTACAGGTTGATGCATGGTTGATGCATGGTTTAGGTTATTGGTATAGGTTGTTTGGTGTAGGTTGATTGGTACAGGTTTACAGTAGTATATATCACATTGATAGTGTGACAGTGGTTCCATCATTCTACTTATATGTCAGGGAGGTTGGATGAGGAAAGGACAAGTGGTTGTAGCCGGAGAACATAGGGGGTTGTAGCCTCCTTCTGGTTGTAGCTAGAGAATTGGGGATTTGGAGCTTCCCTTAGGCTGTAGCTTGAGAAACTAGGGGGTTGGAGCCTCCTTATAGTTGCAGCTAGAAAACAAAGGAAGTTGGTGCTTCCAATGAATGTAATTCTTCAAGACATATAAGAAAAAACATTCCGTGGTTTTCTCCCACTTTGGGTTTCCATGTAAAAATACTGGTGTAATGTGTATGTGTATGATTGTTCATTTGTTCATTGTTTATTTACTCTAGACAAATATTGGATGATAATGCTACATTGATATAACACTTGCATTATATGGTTAAAAAGGATTATATTTCTCTATTACTGATTCACCCCCCCTTTTAGTAATCCAACAATTGGTATCAAAGTGGGTTCCTTTAGAAATTAGTTTAACCACTGAAAGGTAGATCATCGAGAGAAACAACATGTACAAAAATGGAATACCACAGTTTGATGGATAGAAGCATGAATTTTGGAGCATAAGGATGAAGACATATATACAGGCACAGGGATTTGAAATTTGGCAATCAATTATAGATGGATACAAAGCACCAACAGTTCCATCGACAAATGACAAAGCAATGAAACTCGGTCAAAATAATTCCAAGGCCACAAATGCACTTCTAAATTGTCTCGGAGAATCGATATTCACAAAAGTTGTACATTGTAAATCCGCTAAAGATATTTGGGACAAACTTCGAAATATTTATGAGGTAGATTCAAAAGTCAAAGAAGCAAAGCTTCAAACTTACAGAGGTCAGTTCAAACAACTAAATATTAAGGAAGATGAGAATATTACAACTTACTTTTTACGATTCGATGAAACAGTAAATGCGATCTTGGGATTGGGAGAAGAAATCAAAGAATCTGTAATTGTTCAAAAGGTACTAAGATCTCTTCCTATGAGATTTGACCCTAAGATATCAACACTAGAATAAAGAGCAGATCTAAACTCAATAAGCATGGACGAACTACATGGAATATTCACAGCATATGACATGAGAATTAAATAGGAAAATCTAGATATAAAAGAAGCAACCTTCAAATCATCCAAAAAGTCAAAGCAAAAGGGGAAGAAAAAAGAAAAATAACATAGAAACAACAATGACATCTAGGAAGATGATGAAGAAGAGACCAACTTTGTCAGAAGATTGAACAAGGGAACCAACGACAGGTATAGAGGTAATCTTCCTTTGATTTGTTTGAATTGTGATGGTATTGGTCATTTTGCTAACACATGTCCTCATAAGAAAAATATAAATGATGAAGGTTACTCAAATAGAAAACAAACATATAAAGGAAAAAGAACCACAAAGAAAGTTTTCAAGAAAAGCTTATGCACCAAAGAAGACATCTCATCATCGGATAAAGATGAAGTGAGTGACAGTGAGACAGAATGAGTTCTATTCATGGCAGTAGAAGACTCCAAAGAAGAATATGAAGAGGCATAAGTTGACTACCGAGAAGAATTGTTGTGTGCCATAGAAGTTATCATAAGAGAAAAGAATAAAAACAAGAAACTACAAGCGAAACTAGACAAGAAAGAAGACACTCATGAACTAGAAAAAATGATCACAAATTTGAAGGTTCAAATTGAAGAAGCACTCAAAGAAAAACTAGAAGGAAGAGACAGGATCATTGGAAATTTGGAAGCATAAATTGTCACATTAAGAAAGGATATTCAAAAGAAAAATATGTAGAACAACTCAAAATTTTTGAATGACATTATCAGCAGTTAAAAACCTCATCATGACAAGTCCGGATTTGGATACAATCAAATAGAAAATGGATCAAGCTCCAAAACAACAGAAAAAGAAACATATCCGAAAAGATATGCAGAAACAATCAAAGGGGATAGGAAGGTCTACAAATAAAATTACAAGGACACTCCTCCACTGAGAAGATTCATATTTAAGAATCAACGACTGACAAAAACAGATTGGCCTCAGGAAGAAGAAGGATTCATAAGAGTACCTCCTTTTAGAATATCTTCAACTCCTAGGTATCAAACTATATTTTTTGTTTTATGTTATGCATGTAATAATTTTGGACATAAATATATGAATTTCAGAGCTAACAATAGGAACATAAAAAAAATTGAAAGTAATACACAAAAGGGTTATCCAAGAAGGCCTAGTGAAACACAGAGAAGAAGTTACAACATGTTTGAATCTTTGAGCACTGAAGTGGAATGATACAAATGTAACAACTTTGCACACATGGTCAAAGATTGTAGAATGACAGTCCCTCCTAGAGAACCACAACAGAACAACAACATTCACAGACATGAACCTCAGAAAAGGACATGGATAAGAAAGCAGAATCAATATAGCAATGAAGAATGCACACTCGATCTACAAGCTAAGCATAAGAAACATGGTTGGTATGTTGACAGTGGTTGTTCAAAACACATGATAGGTGATAGTGTTGGCCCTTGACCAAGTTTTGAGGAATACTTGGTCATATTTGACCATTTTTGGGACTTCGACAACCTGTCGAAGGAGGTGCGTGAGACAAAGAAAAGATCACGGGATCTTGGCCCACTTTAGGTCCTTTTTGAGTTTTTGGGAATATGTAATGGGAAAGGGATGTAATCCCATGGGTTTACCCATGCTTAGGCCCAATTTTGTAATGTATAAATAGACATCTAGGAGATATAAGTAGAAGAGAAGATTAGCCAAGGGATTAGTGATAGAATTGATCTATGTGATTGACTTGCAGATCTGAGTGCAAGTGTTGTAAGTGCTAAGTGCACAGATTGTAAGGAGACTCTGTGCATGCAGATCTCCTGTCCTATGCGGAGTAGGATTTTGATAGCTCTATGATGTAATCAGATTGACTGAAGCTAATAAAGAAGATGAGTTGGTGGACGTAGCCCCAGGGTGGGGGTGAACCATGTAAATATTGTGTGTTGTGCTTTGTGCTTATTCTTAGATGTTTTGTATTGCTAAGTGCTTATATGTGATTAAATAGACTTGCTTATGCTTAGTTCTAGAGATGTATATGAATGCTAAATCCGATGTGTATGAATATGATAAGTTCTTGGTCTACCAGATCTAATCTGTCTTGTTGTTGCTAAGTGATAAAATAACCTAGACCTAAGTGAATGCTGCAATTCTCTGCTATGTCGATGAAGTAGATCTAAGTGGAATATTGATGAATGACCTATGCTAAGTGATTTGTAAGCGATATAATCATAGATATGTGTCCCAGCTAAGGTTGCAGACACCTGAGTCTTGCAACCACCCCTGCCTCTACCTCAGGTGAGACTTCATCTGCTTTGCAGTTGTTGCCCAAAGGGCCGGTAGTTAGGGTTTTGTTGGTGTGCTGTTGTAGCATTGAACCCCGAGTCTTCCCTTGTTCCAACAAATGGTTACGTTGTCAAGACTGAAACTATGATTTTTGGGAACTAAGGGAGAAGAATCTTTGTGCAAAGATTCATCTTGAAACTGTGGAAGCTCTGTGCGTGGATATGTGCCCTAGTGCGTAGTATTTTACTTGATCTGAAAAGAGAAGGCCAAATTTGAAGAAAAGAAGCGAGATCTGAACGCTTTGTTCTCTAAGAAAAGTAAACGTGGAAGTTTCTGAAGAAAAGAGGTAAGATCTGCAGAAAAGAGGTAAGATCTGTAAGATCTGTGCTTTGATAAACGTAATAATAGTAGAAAAAGTTTTTAGATCTGAAAGCTTTGTGCTCTGTAGAAGTAAGATAAGTGATTTTTTTTTATTTCTAGAGTATCGATCTAGGTATGTTTGATAGACTCTGTCCTAGCTTGAAAACTAGGGCATTAATGGATGAAAGAAAGTTTGACATGAATAGATCTGATAGATATGTTATAGCTATGCATAGAAAGAATGTTTGGACTAAGCAATGGATGCAAGATCCTAGAAAGAATTTTTTGTAGGCTAGCTACCATTATCCTGGTGCACAGTACATAAGAAGTTGGGGATCATTTAAAAGTAAGAGAGGATTAACCTTATGTTATAGTTGCAGAAGAACGAGACATATAACTAAGGAATGTCCTGGTGGAAGACCTAGTTGTCTTTATTGCCAAGCATTGGACCACAAAGTATTGTATTTCCATAGAATGATTGATAATATTGAAGGCATGAATCTGAGTGAAGAAAACCCTAAGGCAGATCCAAAAATAGTAGAACCCCAGAAATAATTAGAAAAGATATTACTACAGATGAAAGACACCTTGAATGACCACCGACATGTTAGATTATCATAGGTCTTTAATGAAAAATAATGCATCGAGGTAAGAATAGGAGACTTCGACATTGACTGTGTTATGGCTGAGGAAACACGGGTGAATGTTATTACAGAGAGAACTTGGGAAGCTATAGGAAGGCCTGCTATGATCCCTTCACTAAGTGGAATAGGGTTATTCTGAGGGAAACTGGTAAACCTATGTGGAAGGCTCACTCAGATATCTATGAATGTCAATGGAACTTCGACCGAGGAAGATTTTGAGATTATCAAATTTATTGAGGACAACGACCCATTTACTATGTTACTTGGAAAACCTTGGATTGAAAGAGATCAAGCCAGGAAGAAGGAAGAATAAAAGGTTTTAGAATAGAAGAGACAAGAGCTAAAAGATTTCATGACCAGAAGGATCGCACAGTTGATTGAGGAACAGGAGAAAAAATCAAAGCTATTTGACACTAGAAGCCCAGATGTCAAAGCTGCAAGAACATTAGAGGAATCACAGAAGATTGAAGTATCTGTCTCAGATATAGAAGAAATATTACCCCTGAATCCTAGGAGAGAAACTCAGCAGTGGGAAGTGACTATGCCCAAGGAAACTAAGAATCAGAATGAGAAAAGAACCACCAATACGAAGCTCACGGGGAAGAAGGCTAGGAAGCTAAGTAAAAAGAGAGCTAATATCAATAGGCTATAGAGGGTTCTAGAGGGAACCTCTCAGAAAGAAAACTTGTAAAACTGGAGCATCACTGGGATATCAGAACAACGACATAGGTCACTTTTCCATGGAGAAGCAATATAGTCGTTGGAGGTCGATATATCCATTCGACTTCCACTCTGAACAGATCGAAAAGCATTGATGGCTCATCGCCAGACTGTTAGAGCTCGCCATAATAGACAGAAAAATAGTTAATGAACCCCCATATCCATTACAAATGATCCGTTACAGAGTTACTTACTTATTCCATCACGCCATGCATGGAAGACAGTTTTTCTAATTGGTAATTTGAGTCCGCAGACTACATGAATTGTGAACAATGATTACTCCACTCTTTCTCTCTACCCTATTACAGTACCTACATTACTTTGAGAACCTGAGATATTGATCCTGAGCATATATGTCTGTCGAATTTAGCGCAACTGAAGAATCTATAAGAGAGGTACTTGCTAGCCTCAGAGCTGAAAGAGTTATGTCAGAGAGAGGATTGTCTACATGTTTACAAGCATCATCGATGAGAGGAGTGCAAGCCTCCCCGTCCACTGCTCGAGAAGGAACATCCCGAGCCAACGCAAGAAGAATAACTAAACATAAAGATGATATGGCCAACACGAAGTCGGTTCCATCCATCTTACCTACTTATATACCACCTTTGAGCAATGCGATCAATAGAGACAGTGTGCCTAGAGACTTTGAGTACACTCTAGTCACTGCATACCTACCGAAAGGGGTACATACAATCTGCGTATATCATGACAAGGTCGCATCGTTGAAATTTAGTGTCTTCAACCTGGGGTATTGTAAAATTGATAGTATGCTTTCTCCGTACAAGTACCTAACCAGAACCAAGGGAAAGAATTCATAGATCGTCCCTCAGCCATGGATGATGAAACTCGCATAGTCCACTCTGATCAACGTTATGAAGATACCGCACTTCGGCAGACACCAGGAGGTGAATGATTGTGTGAAGATGCTTCTGGCGAGTTACCATGGAGGATACTTATGGTTAAATCGTCGCATAACAGTTGATCCAGCATTGATCAATCAGATCATTGGGCTTAGCATGCAGGGCACTAATCCCCATGATTACTATCCTAGAAAGGCCGTAGATCACACTCTTGACTAGAATATCAAAGAATCTTATGGTGATGTTGAGAAAGGCGCTCGAGGCTACAAGGTATCTTCTATTGAAAGTGGCGCAGTGCGCCTTTCATGTCAGTTGATCACAGGGAAGTTGGTACGCAAGAATCGACCCACGCAAGTATCCAACTTTATAGTCGACCTCACAGGGAAGTGTGCAGAGGGACTACAAATGAACTGGGTGAAGTACCTGGTGAACCAACTAGAGATTGACTACAGAGAAGCCCAAAATCAGGAGCATGAAATCCATTTTAGCTAGATCTTGATACTTATAGATTTTGTTGCATGGGAGCTACCAGAAGGTGCAACCTTCCCGGACATCAACCCCTTTGAACCATTGGCTATGAAGTTCAGTACACTGTGGTACTCGAACGACATGAACAAGCAGTGGAAATCCAATGTCGTCTTCCATACCTACTACACCCTGTTGAAGCTCACCATCCAGTCCGAGCCTCGCATGACCCCGAATACTTTACACAAGTTTCGACCTTTAATGAAGTTCAGCATAGAATGCCATTTCATATATATTACAACACACATTGATGATCACAAGGAACAACTTCAGTCTTATTATAAGTTGACAGAAGAATACCTGGAGGAGATCACCAAGGAATGGTTGGCAGACCTCCTTATTTCAGCAAACCCCATAGAAATGTCTGACATCGACAACCCAGAAGCTGCGCAGGATACACCTGGGCCCAATAAGACAAATAAACCAAAGAAGACGAAGAAGGTTGACGAAGTCTAGGATATAGACAACCTATCTGTGAGGATGGCTTCCACTACACCAGACCAAGGAGGTGATGGCGAAGACTTAGAAGAAGTCGAAAAAAGAACAGAAGATGAAGTATAAATCATAAAGAAAAGGAAGGGTTCACCTCCAAAATATTCCTCCCAGAAGAAATCAAAAGCACCCATAACTAAGTTGCAGACCACGCTCACTCCAGATGACTTCAATTTCCTCATCGCAGCTATGAATGAATTTGTAGAGGAGATAGGAGAAAATCATGAAGCTAAGAAAGAGACAATGTACAACAGAATTGAGATCGAGCTCCAAGGAGTGCAACAAGCACTTCAGTCTATTCGTGCAGTCTCCACCGCACCCCTGCCAGAAGGAACAACAAAAGAGGGAGATGAACCAGTTCAACTCTGCAAAATTGCTGACACAGTCAAAGTATGCCTTCAGAAATCATAGGAAGAAACAACGTAGGCCACCTAGGCCTTAAAGAAATCATAGGAGGAAATCATCGAACAATGTCGAGATGCACAACAAGAGAAGGACACTCTCCAAGAGAAATTTGAAGAAGATAGAGAGAAGATCCAAAAAGGGAAAGAGTAGTTTCTCACGAAGCATATCGGGATTGAAGAAGAAGTCAAGAAAGAATTTCTCTCTGTGACCGGCTTAGAGAAGAAAGCAAGAGACCCCATAGAATGCCAAGTGATGAAGCTTGCTAAATTTATTCAACAACTTCAACAAAGAGTCATGGAATTAGACATTCATACCATACCAAGTACCCCACAAGAAGTGCGCGACCAACGAGAAATGACTGGCCAGAGCACAGTATAAAGGATCAAATCACTCACTAAGGAATAAAAAAAGTTAAGTAGCATAAGTGTGTAGATATATGAGAACCTAACCAATAATCCAGAATTGCATAAATTGGAGTCACAGCTCTGAGAGGCAAAGCATGAAGCCGAAAAGCTACAGGTGTAGCTGAAGGCCCTATCACCCATAGAGAGAATGAAGCAGTCTCACGAGCAACTCACCGCCCAACAACAGATCCATACGATCCAAAGCAACGTAATGGAAGTAATTCAACAACTTCAACCTATGCAGGATAAGGCATGCATGTTATTTACAGAGATCGAGACCCAAGGAAAAAAGATAGAACAGGTCGTCATCTCAATAGAGAAGCTTCTCGATGGACCAGTAAATGATGCACTCATCCAGGAGTTCGTCGAGCAAGAGGTTGTGGCATAGCAGTAGATCGAAGTAGCTCGAGCCAAGCTTGAGGCATTCGTGGTAGAATTTCTCAGACCAGAGTGACTCGAGACGAGTCACAGGTGAGTGTTGGGGGCTTGTTAGCCCTTGACCAAGTTTTGAGGAATACTTGGTCATATTTGACCATTTTTGGGACTTTGACAACCTGTCAAAGGAGGCGCGCGAGACGAAGAAAAGATCACGGGATCTCAGCCCACTTTGGGTCCTTTTTGGGTTTTTTTGAATATGTAATGGGAAAGGGATGTCGGCTCGTGGGTTTACCCACACTTAGGCCCACTTTTGTAATGTATAAATAGACATCTAGGCGATATAAGAGGAAGAGAATATTAGCCAAGGGTTTAGTGAAATAATTGATCTATGTGATTGACTTGGAGAGATGAGTGCAAGTGTTGTAAGTGCTGAGTGCACGGATTGTAAGGAGGCTCTGTGCTAGATCTACTCGAGGAAGGAGGATGTGGCAAGGTGCATGCAGATCTCCTATCCTATGCGTAGTAGGATTTTGATAGCTCTGTGCTATAATCGGATTGACTGAAGCTAATAAAGAAGACGATTTGGTGGATGTAGCCTCAGGGTGGGGGTGAACCACGTATATATGGTGTGTTGTGCTTTGTGATTATTCTTATATTTTGTGTACTGCTAAGTGCTTAGATGTGATTAAATAGACTTGCTTATGCTTAGTGCTAGATATGTATATGATTGCTAAATCCTATGTGTATGAATATGCTAAGTGCTTGGTCTACCAGATATGATCTATCTTGTTGTTGTTAAGTGCTAAAATAACCTAGACCTAAGTGAATGATGTGATGCTCTGCTATGTCGGAGAAATAGATCTAAGTGGAATATTGATGAATGACCTATGCTAAGTTATTTGTAAGTGATATAATCACAGATCTATGTCCCAACTAAGGTTGCAGACACCTGAGTCTTGCAACCACCCATGCCTCTACCTCAGGTGAGACTTCATCTGCTTCGCAGATGTTGCCGAAAGGGCCAATAGTTAGGGTTTTGTTGGTGTGATGTTGTAGCGTTGAACCCCGGGTCTTCCCCTGTGCCAATAGATAGAGACAGGTTTCTTAAATTAAGAAAGGAAAGAGATGGATTAGTCTCCTTCGGAAATGATGATTCAACTAAAATCATTGGAAAAAGGCACAGTCAGAATTGGGAACAAGAATACCAAGGAAGAAAATGTTCTACTATTAGAAGATATGAAACATAATCTTCTAAGTGTGAGTCAAATGTGTGACCAAGGTAATAAAGTTACTTTCTATTCACAAAAGTGCTAGACAAGAAAATAAGGTTCAAGAAAATTGATTGCAACAACTTCGAGAACTTCAAGCAACATATATGTATTAAGTGAAATTGGAAATGACAAGTGTTGCCTAGGAAAGGAAGATGAAAGTTAAATATGACATAGAAGAATGGATCACATACACTTTGATAACCATGTCAAATTCAAAAAAAGGGAAGCAGTTAGAGAAATGCCCCAGATCACGAAACCAACCAACAATTTATGCAAGCATTGTCAACAAGGAAAGAAAACAAAGACCAGGTTTAAATCAAAAGAATATTCAATGACAAGACCACTAGAAATTGTGCATACTGATCTAGTTGGACCAACTACAACAAAGGGTTTAAAAGGTGAGAAATACTTTAT
>ML836179.1:24431-42470 GCA_009831015.1 Picea engelmannii
TTTCTTTCTTAGGAATAAGTCAGAAGCTTTTGAAAACTTCAAGGTCTACAAGGAAATGGTTGAAATGAAATGGATTCAAAAATCAAATGCTTGAGATCTCATAATGGAGGAGACTTCACTTCAAAGGAATTTATGGACTACTGCAGCAGGCATGGAATAAAAAAGAAATTCTCTGTTGCTAGGACACCTCAACAAAATGGAGTTGTTGAAAGAAAGAACAAGACAGTATAGGAAATGGCTCGAAAAATGCTAATGGATTCCAAATTGACAGATATCTTTTGGACACATGCAGTGCATACAACAATTCACATTCAAAATAGAGTAATTCTCAGAAACAACACTGACAAAATTCCCTACGAGCTATGGAAAGCAAGACCAACAAATGTGAAGCACGTCAGAATTTTTGGAAACAAATGCTAAATCAAAAGAGAAGATGGAAGAATGGGAAAGTTTGAATCTGGTGTGGAAAAAGGAGTAATTGTTGGTTACTCAAGTACAAGAAAAGCATACAAGTGTTACAACCTGAGATTGAACAAAGTTGTGGAAAGCATCAACGTAAAAATTGATGAAACAGGTAGACAAGAATTAAAGGAAGAATAAAATGAATCAATGGAACAAATTTATGAAGAAGAAGTAGAAGATGAAAAAGAAGTAGAAGGGGAATATGAAAATGATCTAACATAAGCATAAGAGAAAGTTCAGCAAGTGCCTCCAAAGACACCTAGCAGACGAGTACAGAAGAATCATTCTTCAGATCAGATTATCATAAACAAAGATGTAGGAGTTGAGACTAGAAGAAGAATCTGTTCACCAGAACAAACACACCTAACACTCTCATCTACGATTGAACCAACCTATTTTGAAGAGGCCAACAATGATGAATTTTGGAATAAGGCCATGGATGAAGAATTGAATCAAATAGAGAAAAATGACACTTGGGAATTGCTTCCAAGACCAAAGGATAAGAGTGTGATCGGCACAAAGTGGGTATACATGAATAAATTGAATGAATATGGACAGGTTACAAGGAACAAAGATATATTGGTATGTAAAGGATATTCACAAGTTGAAGGAATCGACTTTGAAGAGACATTTTTCCTAGTTGCCAGAATGGAAGCAATCCGATTGATTTTAGCTTATGCATGCTCCAAAAATATTAAAGTGTATCAGATGGACGTAAAGTCATCTTTTATAAATGGGGAAGTTGAAGAAGAAGTCTACATTGAACAACCAAAAGGATTTTAGTTGTCAGAGAACACAGATTATGTGTGTAAATTAAATAAGGCCTTGTATGGTCTAAAATAGGCTCCTAGAGCATAGTACTATAGACTGGATACATATCTACATTAGGAAGGGTTTAGAAAAGGAAGTGCAGACAACAACCTCTACATCAAGGTAACTCAAGACATTATTTTATTAATTGAAATTTATGTTGATGATATTATTTTTGGAAGTACTGATGACAAGTTAAGCTAGAAATTTGTAAAGGACATGCAGAATGAATTTGGAATGTCATTACTTGGAGAAATATCCTTTTTTCTAGGTCTTTAGATACGTCAAATCAACCAAGTAATTTTTATTTCTCAAACCAAGTATATTAGATAAATGCTAAAGAGGTTCATAATGGAAGATTGCAAACCAGTTATCACTCCCATGCAAACCAGTTGCAAGTTGAGGAAAGATGACGATTCAAAGTCTACAGATCATAGGCAATACAGGTCAATGATTGGTAGCCTACTATATGTGACAACATCTAGACCAGATGTAATGTAGGAAGTTGGACAGGTGGCACAATTTCAAGCAGCACCAAAGGAATCACATGTATTAGCAGTGAAGAGGATTTTCAGATATCTCAAAGGAACATAAGAGTTTGGATTATGGTATCCAAAATGAAAGGATCTATAACTTATTACCTACACAGATGCAGATTGGGCAGGTTGCATTGATGACCGACGAAGCACTAGTGGAGCAACGTTCTACTTGGGTGAGAGTTTAGTATCATGGATAAGAAAGAAACAATCATCAATATCTTTATCTACAGTCAAGACAGAGTATATTGCAACAACAACATGTTGTACACAGGTTCTATGGATGAAAAAAACTCTGACAGATATACAGTTTGAGTATGATGAGCCCATTCCAATCTATTGTGATAATACAAGCACCATCAATATCTCAAAGAACTCGTTGATGCACTCCAAGACGAAGAACATTCCGATCAAGTATCACTTTCTAGGGGAACAGGTTGCAGAAAAGAACCTCAGAGTTGAATATGTGGGCACAAAAGAACAATTGGCATACATCTTTACAAAAATGCTTCCATAGGAAGCCTTTGAGTATCTTCGCCAGAGACTCAGAGTTATTTCTACTCCAAAATGAATGCTTTTGAATGCTTATCTTATATGTATTAGATGTACATGAGGAAGCACCATAAAAAGGTCAATTCAATTTGGGAGATTAGACGAGTCAGTTAGGGGGAGCAACCCCGAATGGAAAGATACCTTTTCCATTGATGACAAAGGGGGAGAGATTTGTCAGTTGCAAAGGAAAGAGGCATGGTTCCAGGGGGATCGTTGGTCACAAAGATGCAAACATTGTTCCAGGTGGAGCATGGGTGATATGATTTCAATATTGCATCAAAGTGTTGCCATCAATTCCAAAGGGGGAGATTGTTGATTAATTGGGTTGATTGTCATTGATGTCAACCCTTGAAGAAAGTTCAATATCGAATTCCGGTAGCACAAAGGTTTGGGTAATGGACCCAAGTTTGTTTGATGTATAATGGTATGAGTTTTGATATATTTGCAAGTAAGACTATTCTAGATGGATAGTACATGTCATTCCATTTCTAGTGGTATGTGTAACGTCACATAACTCTTCATGGTTTGAGATTTATGTCCTTACGAAGTTGAAGGACCCTCATATGATTGGCTTGAAACCCCAAAAGGTCAAAGAAGTCAAAGTGCTTGCAAAGAAGAAATTATTTAAATAATAAAGTGAAGCGACAAAGTCAAAGAGGATTGTTTAAATAATAAAGTGAAGTGACAAAGTCAAAGAGTATTATTTAAATAATAAAGTGAAGTGACAAAATCAAAGAGGATAATTTAAACAATAAAGTGAAGTGACAAAGTCAAGGAGGATTATTTAAATAATAAAGTAAATAGAGAACCTTATAATTGTGGAAAGTCGTTATAAGAAGGTTAAACCTAAAATTAGGAAAATGGGTTAAGTGGTCAAGTGGATATTGGATACATGGACAAGTGGAAAATTGGGCAAAGTTGGACATAGGTGACTATGTGGACAAAGTGTCCTAGAAGATTCTTCTAAAGAAGCTACTTCCAAAGTATAAATAAGAGACAAGGCTCTCTCATTTTAATCACACTTGAGAATATTGAATATCTATAGGTGACTGAGGTAACCAAAGGATATCTAAGATGAATTTCAGAGGGAAGGTGAAGTAAATAAGGTTGAAATTCAAGGGAGGATAAATTCTTTTGATGATGTTTTCTAAGGTATGTTATTTACAGGTCATCTCACCATTTTCGCAATAACCTTTTTTCTAGAATGATTTAGACCGTACAATTGGGAGGACATTGAGGAAACATATCCAAGTAGCCTTGGTAAATATTTCATCTTGTGGGTCATTGGATTTATAGAGTTACACTCCGTGGAAAATATGGTTTGTGGCTACTCCTGAAAATAGTCTAAAACAAGTGTTTCGGTTAAAAAAATCATAACTTATTCATAACAGATACAAATTCAGTAAGACAAAATGTGTTGGTCAGAGTATAGTATTTAGTATTCTGTGTAAAATTTTCATATCCATACAACAAATATTTCATGCGGGACACGCTCTATAAGTTCGCTCTCTAGAATAAGCTAGAATTCAACAAGGTATGCCATTTTTGCTATAACTCCTTTTCTGAGAGGTTCTAAATAGTGAAACCTAGAGGAATCGGATAAAACACACTAAATAAATTATGTACTATTTTCAGATCTTTATTCATTACATGTACATAGTTATGATTATTTCAAGTTAGGATTGTTGACTAATCCAAAACTAGTCATGTGAGACTAAAGTAAAGTTTGATGAAAATGCTAGTCTCTTGTTGTTAAAGTTAATGAAGGTTTGCAGGTATGTGATCATATATACCAAATCTATTACAGAGTTACAAATCAAATTTGGATGATGAAATTGATGAGGGATTTTGGTTGAGGTTGAGGTACAGATTGGTGCATGGTTGATGCACTTGTTTATGGTACAGTTTGATGCATGGTTCAGGTTATTGGTACATGTTGTTTCATGGAGGTTGATTGGTACATGTTTACAATAGTATATCTCACAGTGATAGTGTGACAATGGTTCCATCATTCTACTTATATGTTGGGGCGGTTGGACTGGGCAAGGAAAGGTGGTTGTAGACACCTTCCAGTTGTAGCTAGAGAACATAGGGGGTTCTAGCCTCATTCTAGTTGTAGCCAAAGAATTGGGGAGTTGGAGCTTCCCTCAGGTTGTATCCTCAGAAACTAGGGTGTTGGAGCCTCCTTCTAGTTTCATCTAGAAAACAAAGGAATTTGGTGCTTCAAATGAATGTAATTCTTCAAGACATATAAGAAAAAGCATTCCATGGTTTTCTTCCACTTTGGGTTTCCACGTAAAAACACTGGTGTACTGTGTATGTGTATGATTGTTCATTGTTTATTTACTCTGCAAATATTGGATGATAATGCTACATTGATATAACACTTGCATTATATGGTTAAAATGGATTAGATTGCTCTATTACTGATTCACCCCCCCCTCAGTAATCCAACACATGTAGCTGAAAATATTTCATCATTCCTAGCAACCATGCTTCTACATATTCTCCTTTCTTGTTTTCTCCATCAAAATATGGTGGCTTGATCTTCCTAAGCTCCCTTTGTAAGATTTTTGACCCATGTCTCCTTCTCTAATTTCCAACCAGAGATATACTTGGGCTTCTTACTGACCTTGAACATGTATATGATCTTTTGGTTGAGTTACCTATGGAATGATGATGTTGATGCTTGCTAATAGTACTTGACCGTCTAGATCCTCCATGATCATCTCTCCTATCATGAGATCTAGGTGTTTCTACTTTCTTGGCACTATATTCTTACTTTGTTCCCGAATCCTTTTTGACTTGATTCTCCATCACATTCATACTTTTTAGTATATCTTCTTGACCTTTCATGATCCTTTCATTATCAGATCTATAGCTCTGCACTTCTCTTTCCAGGCTTCTCATAGTTACAAGCTCCTTGTCGTCTCTTCTTCCATTAGTCCCAATCTCAACATTACCCATGCTGACATATAGACCTATGATTTCTTATTTGTTGTTGTAATACCCTTGTGCATTATCCATATCTCTAGTTCTCATATAGGAACTAAAGTATGATTTCTTGTATATTTAATTTTGCAAGAATGTGCATGCAATAATCGTTGTTAGAATTAAGCATATTGAAAAATATTTATGAATTAGATTACATGTCATTCTTCACATCAAATTATGAAGAACATAATGCACCAAGTTAGAAATATGATTCCTTAAACACATTCTTCTATGAAACAACTCTCCAATGACTATACACATGCCTCATTCTGAGTTCTGTGTGAAAAGTTACAACATTCCCACGCTGCAATTTCCACTTTCTCACTATTACAAGAATCTCTTTATTACTTTATAAGAAATTTTACTACCTAATTCAAAATTCTGGGTGGACATATGTATTATCCTCCTCAATAAATTTCCAATGAATATTCGTTTTCTCAATTCTGAGCCCCGAGATTAAAGTCATCGTCTCGAGACGTTTTGACTGTTTTAGTCAATTTATCCTTGTATTCTACATGTGACTTATTTCTCTTCCAACACATTTTGACATACTCAAATCCCAAATCCGGCTCCATGGAACTATTCTATGGTTCATAATATTTCCATAGACTTCTCTTTTTCCTCAAATTAACTTTTGAGCATGGAGTTATTCCCTTTGGAAGTAAACTAGCCCCTGTTGAGGAAAAGATATGAAATGATCTTACTGAAGAATTTTCAAATTCTTCTTGGCTAAAGAAAAACAAACGGGAATATCACCCTATGTTTATAGCCAACAAAAATAACATCCTAACTCACAAGTATTAATTACAAGTGCTTAGGATAGTCTTTTATTAATATAAAATCTTGTTGGATATTTATTTTTTATGTAATTTTCTGAATATAGCAGTTGCTGAAATAAATGTAAAGACAGAAGTAAAGACACCAAGATGATAATCAAGACAAATGAGACATAAATCAATTCTTTATTTCATTCCAATTCACCAAATAGTCATTTTAATTACAAAATATCATACATATATTTTGAACCAAAGTCAAACTTAGACATCCCCGATGGAACATACAAAAGGACCTCTAACAAAAAACCAAAACTAAACTCTAAAAGTTGGATCAACTTGCCATAGATTGTTTCCCACTCGAATTTGCACAATAGCCTTTGTCAGTCATGAAAACTAATTCAAAAATAGACAAGTCTACACCGACTATCAAAGATAGATCAACATATCTGGAAAACAAGTGCCTGAATGATGTAATTCAACCCTGAATATTTTTGTCTACAATAAGACCCTGCTATCATAAAAGAGAATTAGGCTTGTGATGAATAAATGAATGAATGAAAACTGAACTATCTCAACATAAACTCAAAGAGAAAACCTTAGTATGCTTCTGCCTCTATCCCCACTTTGTTCCTCCCTTTCCTTTTTCATTTCAACAAATCATAATTTTTTGAGGTAGTTGAACCAACTCATTAGTTAAGTTAACTAAAGATTCAACCAACATTTTAGTTAAGGGGGAAAAGTAATAATCATAATAAGGGTTATAAATAAATAATAACTAGTAGGTGGGACCCCTCGTGACTCCCTTTAGCTCATAACAATCATAACATAACTAGTTAGTTAAGGAAAACACACTTCCTTGTGGCTCCCATCATCATGTTCAGATTTGACAATTTAGCTCATGATATTTGAAATTATTTTCAAAAAAAAAAATATTACTCATATATCCAAAAATAAAACATGTTGTCAAAAAATTTATGAAGTCAACTGTCATCAACAATAGATAAAACAAAAACTCAAAATCCATATTTCCCACTCTGAGATGCAATATTTCCTTGATTGTTATTGTCACCCTTCGATTTTCCTGAATTTGATTTTGGCTGCACTGAGCCTTTAGGCCTAATCTCATTGATCATGTGGGAACAATCGTCCCTCAAATGCATCTGGGAAGACACAGATTTGTCAGAGCCATTGGAGGGTGAGGAAGGGGAAGCAGTGGCTTTTTCTTTGTCAAGGGCATGGTGGTCCTCAGTTTTCAACCTTTTGCTAGCATGAGAGGACTGCACTGGTGAGTGGGGGAATCTTGGACAATCGGGTTAATGGGTGGAGGAGCAGGTAGGGATAAATTAGGCTAGCCACGATGTTGGGAGACTGTCGGGTGGACAATCTCTTTCCATTCATCATTTTCAGGAACCTTGGGTTGCAATGAGACGTGAGGAGGCACAAGGATACTAGGGGCTTGCGGGACTTGGAAAGGAGGCCTTTTAGGCCTGTGTTGGACCACTCCTTGCCCAATCCAATTGAAAAATCTAGCCTGAAAAAACTAGACAAGATCTTGTGAATCAACATCAAAATGTATGGAGAACCTTGGCCTTCTCGGGTCTCTGTTCTAGTTACCTCTCCCTCGGTTTCCTCGGCCATGGCTACCTCGGCTGAAAAAAAGCATTCCTGCATGTATGATTGATTAGAAAATAACCTTTTTAAATAACCATACATGACAACTCTTAAAAATATGAAATAGATTTTTCTCAACAATGTATCAGACTCACACAATCCAATCCATACAAATTGTTTAACTGTTAATCAATGAGCAGGGGTTGAATAAAGGGTCCTGGGATATGTGAGGGGTTTGTATTGAGTGAAACATGGTATGATGAGAGGGAAAAAAATGTGGTTACTGTTCAAGGACAACAAAAATCAACTGCAAACCAAATAAAACATCACTGTAATTCAACCAAGACACTGTTACTGCCAACCACTGCAACACATAATTTTTCTTGACTGCAATCAATTTTAGAATAGGGAGTGAAAAATGAATGTGGGAAGGAGATGGGGTTGTAATTATCGAAAAGTGAAATAATGGCGTGGAATGAGAGCGGGTACTATTCATAAAATTAATCAAGTAATCCAGATAATTATTCTCTTAAAAGGAGAAACACCAACCAAATGATCATTGTGACCCAATAACAATTACTGTGTATTAACTAGTTCATTGTTCATAGTCAAATATCTAACACAGTGCCATCAACAAGAAAATATGCATTCCACAACAATCTATAAGGGAGTTATGTTCCTCTTATTTATCCAATTTACATCTTATAACAATTCTCAAATGTATAATAGTAACCACTTCCACTATGTTAATCATCAAAATCAACCATTTCCCACACATTACTTCAATCATCAAATACACTCAAAAGTTGTGTTTCAAAATTGCAATGAAGTTATAATAATGTCATTGCAATCGGGCATGTCATTTAGAATGCATGACATTCATTAAAGATACATAGTGGACAGCCAACCCAATCATCCAGATTTAAATTGCAAAAACCCTGACTCGTCATTTAAACAGACAAACAACAACCATCATTCCAACTCATGCTATGTTGTAGGAAACATAGAATAATTCAATAAACGGAAGTGTAATTATGTGACTGTACAATCCTGATTCAACGCGACTCTAAATAATAAAAAATCTAGGCTATCCATCCAATACAACGAGGTAGCAGCAACATGCCTGACTTCATAATACAAATAATCAAATTGCAACAAAGTCATGCCTAAAAATATGTGACTATCTCTGAGTGCGCAACCCAAAAATATCCATATCATACATAGTGGGTAGCCATACCTCAAACACAATGATGCAACATTCCATTTGACAATTCTAAACACACAGTCACAGTATCATTTACTCAACCCATCATGCCGAGCTATCAATCTAATACAATATCACTCAAATTAATCAAATTGCAATCAAAACCATGTTGTGTAAAACTTGGGCTCATCCTTGATGACACAATCAAATAACCATAATGCATACAGTGGATGGAATTTCCATAGTCATCCTGGTTGAAATAACCATTTTTCCAAAAAGCTCATAGTTACAGTGACCATTTATTTGTGGTGTAGGAACACCACACATACAAATGCATTACGCACGATATCATTAAACCATTGTAACTAATTCCGAGTTTAACATCCCAATAATATTTAATGCAAAAGACAATGACTGTGTATCAACCCCAATCTTGAATCAATTGATTCAATGTTGATCTTATTACTTGGACTATCGTAATAATCAACAACCCTACCTAACATGTTGTGGAAACCATACATACCCACGCATCGACATGAAGTGACGTTGTGAATTACTCAATTAAAAACAATACTGGTTTATCAAAACACCGGGAGAGTAACTATGTATTTGATCTGTCCAATTAACCATGCAGGGTGTATCCATTGTAATAACACAGGCAATGACTAGATACAAAAATTGACACAATTTTCACATGATCAATTAGGCAAGCCTGTAATCAATTATGTTGACAATACATACCAATCAACAATAACCAATAGTAAACTTGACAGGCCATGCCAGTCTTCTCTATCAACCCTCAGACCTGTAGAGTTAAGGGTTTTCTCTGTGGCCAACACAGGGAAATCTAGAGCCAACTCCTTTCAATGGTGAAAACCTCCTATACTAACTATGCATACATAGAGAGAACCACAATTTATTTGTGGACAAGGTAACAAATCCCGCGACAGGAGGGGCTATGAACACAAAATCAAAGCTATAATTCGGTTTGGTAATGATATTTAATACACGCAGGGTATAACCCTCGTGGCTCTCCAGTCAACCAACTACAACGCTCAGGTGAAAACAAGGTCGATAAAGAGAAATATAACCCATTGCGTGGCCATTTATAGTGACAACAACCCAATGCCCAAGTGAAAAAAACACAGTGACACAGAGTGCTTCCAACCATTAAAACCCCATAAAAGCCAAAGACTGGGTAAGGTGATATGAATGTGTGAAGAAAGTCAACCACCAAGACCAAACAAAAGCCCTCCAACTAAACCAACAAGGATAACATAGAGCCCTTATGGCTGCTAACACCCAGGATGACCAATAACACTATGAATTCAACATTATTGCAGAGAAAACCATCACGCTTCATTCCAAAAATCACAATTTTACATAGTTGCAATACTTAAGGAAATAAAAACACATACATTCGATCCAATATCCATTTCATAAACAGAGTAGACTCATGGATGGTCAAAAAATACATACCTGTAATCAAAGCACCTTAAAACGTGAGTTGGTTGAGCGGTTCATCCTTGCTTGAACGTCGGAGCATAACCACAACAACAAGGTTGAACAATATCCCGACTAGGGTGGAGGCCAACGAAAGGAGTAAGGGTGAAGTGTAGTAAATGCACGTCACCTCCACCCATAGTCAATTAGTTCATTATTACACGCCATCCATTAATCCATAAACCATTCATTTAAACCATGCATTGGAAATGACATATATTACTTGTCAAACACGCCACTCATATCATACCTTCCATTTCCAACTTGACTATATTACATATCAACTATATAATCCAAATAAGTAAACCATGTATCGAACCATCACCAATAGCGTGATCCACATCAACTTATGCCATAACATAATCACCATGCATATCAACTATATAACTAAAAAAAAATCGTATAGCTATTAACTTAATAGCTAGTATAACAACAACGCATTAAAAATCGATGCATGTAGTATAGTATATAGCATGGTTTTAGTTTCTTCCCTTTGCTTTTATATTTCCTTTTTCCCTTTTCCAATTGCTTGTGTATGTTATTGCTAACACATTTACTGTGCAGTTCTCCTAGGCATATAGCGGTGATAAGAAGGATAACATAGGTCATTGTAAAATAAAACTTGAGCCTAGAGCAGCACAAAACACAGATCATGCCTTCTCAATCACCAATAAAACAAGATTATATCACCATGTAAGCAGTGTCGAACAGTAGCACAACATCAAATAAGCATCAGACCTGATCTCCAATCTACAAGGGGGTCCCACCTACTAGTATTATTTAGCTTTTATAATAATAGGATTTAGCAACACTTTGCGGGAAAAACTTCATTGCGATTTTAATCGTCAACAAACAAGAGACTTCACAGGGAAATTTGTTTTCAATAGATTTAGAACTTAGAACTCATGGTTTCGCAGACCAAGAAAAACAGCTCAAGAATATATAACCAAGAATATTATGCAACAGGGGGAAGTGAGTGGATTTAATGGAAAAATGACCGGGAATTTGGGAATAATTCATGAAAAGTGTTAAGTATGAGGGGTTTTTACCACTGTATGCATAATCATTCGACCGGGATCTGGTCTCAGTTCAAGGAATTTTTTTTATACTTGCTCTTAAAATCTCAATGGATGAAGAAATGGAAAGAAGAAGCAGGAGATAACCAATTCTTTACAAGACAACAGTGGAAATATATAACAATTTCAAGGGTTCTTCAGAGGAGACATCATAATAACTGTGTAAGATTGATTGTTATTGACTAACAATTCTTTTTCACTGTGGCAAAATCGACCCAACATCTTATCTTGACCCAATTAACTAAAATATGGTAGGAAACAAAATCATGACAGAAGTAAAAAATGCAGAAATTAAAACAACAGTGATAAAAGACAAGAATGAAGAAGCAGCAAGAAAAGTTTTGAAAAATAAAGAAGAAATAAAACTACTGTAAAGAAGAAAAGAAAAAGCCCAAAATTAAAGGAGAGCTAAGCTACCAATATACAAAGAATCCAATCAACATTTGAACTTTTCACGTTGGTCCCTCGCAATATTTCAAGCGAGGACTGCTAGTGCTGTAAGAAAACAATTGCTTCCATGAATCCTTCAAAATGTAAGAGTTAGTGTCCAAGACAAAAGAAATTTGGAAAGGACCCAACACTTGGAATTCTGATGTAATTATCAGCCCCTTGAAGCACATGATTAAATCATCAATATAAATATGGAGACTGACCAATTCATCTAAAGTTGTGTGTATAGGCCTTTTAAAAGTGGTACTTGCATCAAGTAAGCCAGAAAGAAGGCATTTGTAAGACATAGTATTGAAATTAGTAATAAAAGTGGTTTTGTGAACATTTTCCCCTTTTACCTTGATTTTATTGTAACCTAGAATTTTGTCAAGTTAGGGCTTCAACTGTAACTCTAGGACTTGCTGCAGAATTATTCTTGTATTGAGGGGGGGAGAAATATTTCTCATAATATTCCGTCTGAAGGTGAGAAAATGAATGCGGGTTCTAATATGATCAGTGGTCTGTGATGCAGGTACCCAATTTGGAACTCGTTCAGGGTGGACTGAAAAAATAATCCTACCCCTTAAGAAATTTCTCAACTCCCTTTGAAAGGTTGATTTTAGTGTAGAGTTAACACGTCTTTGATTTTTCCTATCTGGTTTCATTGTATGTTGAATAAGACCCGGATCAAAACCATGAATATCATCATAAAACCAAGAAAAAACATTTTGAAATCCACCGAGTAGCTCGACAGATCTCATCTCTTCTTTATCGGAACATTGGACATCTATTTAACATTCGTTGAAGATTCAGGTGTCCTAATGTTCATGGAGATGGTTTCAACCACCTTCTTTCGTAACTCCTCTTATTTACATTCTTCCTTATTGCCTACATCACTCGATGAAAACAAATTCTCAAGAGGAGTTAATCCCTCAGGAATTTTGTTTTTTTCTATGGGTATATTTTCCTCGGGCTTAGAAGGTTCATCTTGAATGAAAGAAAAAAATCTCTTATTGTTAGGGAGGGCCTGCCAAGATTCTACATTGTCATGGATATATGGATGATATAGAGATTGAAAAAAACAATCAGGCTTGTGAGGTAAAAGTTGTTGATTAGGAGAAGTTGCAAAGATAGCTAACTGACCAACCATTGAATTCAAATCCCTCTTAACATGAGTGATGTTGAAGGATAAAAGGTTTGAGATAAGTGCCCAAATAGTTTGGGAGTATTGTTCCATTAGCTTGATGCTAGGAGAGCACATTTTTCATATCGAGTTCACAACAAGCTCAAAATCTCCGAAAACTGAAAGGTGACCACAACCAAGATTAAGGGCGTTTTCAATGCCTAATAATAAATCTTTGAACTTAGTGACATTTTTTTTACAAGCAAACTCTAACCTATAAGAGAGATTATGAATTCTTCCTGCAGGGGAGACCAAGATAATGCCAGCCCCATTACTTTCATTAGAGTGTGAACCATCAAAGTGCATATGCCACATATCATCATCTAAATCGATTCTTTCCAACATAATATTATCCTCTTCGAAAAAGATGGAATACACTCCTAGGTCCTCTTTGATATAGTTTTCGCTAGATTGTGGAACACTCTCTATGTAGGGTGAAATTATTCCCTCTCTAAGGACTATAATGTTCTTACCATTCCAAGGAATGGATAAATGTGTCCCATCAAGTGAGAGGTATCCACCTGTTAAGGCTTGCCAATCCCTTCCCAAGATAATTGAGTATTTTCTTACATGCATATCAATTACCTGAATGTTGAGGGTTGTTCTTATCTCAGGATGAGTGCATAAAACCAAGGTCACGTCCTTAATATCGCCTATGGTTTTTTGTTGTATACTATTATAGGAGATCATGCTTATGTCATTTTCATTTGTACAGGAAAGGACTAGCTCTTCCATAATAAACTTCGACATTACACTTGAGTCTGAACCACCATCAATGAGGCAACAATGGGAAATCTTATCCATAATCTTTACAGAAATATAAAAAGGGGGATTTTTCACAGGGTATCTAAATTTATGTACACCTACTTTATTTACAGAATAATCCTCTTCATTTACCTCTTCGAAAATATTGGCTACGACAAAAGATTTTACTTCCATGAATTGTTTCAGATGCATCTGTTGTTTAGGGACAACAACCATGTCTAGAAGGGTTGCATCTTCTTTGATGTTGGCCAACTAATTCAAGATATTGTATTTGGAAGAGGGGAGAGGAGGAATGATTCCTTGACTCTCAGAAACCTTAGGAACCTGGAGAGTAGCAATGGTTGAGGATGAGCTCGGGGTAGAAGAACTATAGGGTGGATCAAATTTTCCCTTGGGAGCATAGGCTTTGTTCCTAGTGTTGATGACCATGACATCTTTTGGCTCTGAAAAATATAGGACAATGATAGTAGCTTCTGGTCTTTTACCAAAGATATTATCTCTGGCACTCTTCTTTACCTCACCCGTGGTTTCTTCATGGTGTTCCTCGCAAAAGTTACACCAACTTCGAGGCAGGATAACTTTAGGTTGAAATTTTTTTTCAACCAGATTTATAAAGCGGGGTGTAGAAGAGGATGAAGCTCCAGGGGTGAGAGGAGAAAAAATTCATTTCCACTCATATGCTATCATACGATTGTTCATATCTTGCACTAGCTGTAAAAGGGCAGACATGTCTGTCTATCTAACCGATTCTTGCTGGGGAAGGCCAGTTCTTTCAAGATGTTCTTCATACTTTGAATAAGCATGCAGAGCAGAACCGAGATTATCAATGGATATTTCCTTGATCCTATGATGTTAGGAGGAAGGCAAGGTGTTGTAGTAATGCATGAAAGAGGTTTGGTTTTTAGGGAAAATGAGTTCGAGGATTTGGTTGTATAACTTGGTGAAACGAAAGTTGAAAGACTTGATGGTTTCACCATCCTTATAGGTAACGTTATTATACTCCCTTAAATTCTCAGATGGGATCTTAGATTTCCCATAAGTGGATCAGAACCAATAGATTAACTCCTCCCAAGTAGATATAATCTTAGGAGGAAGGTCAAAGAAGTCGGATGTGACCTTTCCTTCCAAGGAATTGACGAATAAGCCCATACAAGTATCATTGTCATTAGCCCCTATGTTATAACAAGAAGTGGAAAATGCCACAAGGTGTTCGTTTGTAGTGACAATGTTATTTCCTGAAAACCTAAGAAGATGCTCTTTAAATTTAGGAAGTGGATGAGTAGTAGGTGCTAGGTTAAGAGGAGAAGACACATGCCACAGTGTGGTTTTGGCGTCTTCTTCGAACTGAAAAAACCCATACTTTTTAATGACTTTGGTGGGATTGGTGGTATATTGGACATGGATATGGTGGCTATATAAGCTACCAATCACTGATAACGATGAATATTGAGAAGATGGATCACATCCAGTGCCACCAAAACCACCACTAGATGCCATCTTGTGGATGATAGACGAGGGAAAGAAGGATGAACTGGATGAATCAGATAAATTCCTCCTTAGATAACTTTGTTGGGCAGACAACACAACATTTCTTCTTCCTATTTCAGCAATAGGATTGATTTTAGGTGACAAGCCTCTTCTTCTTATAGAAGCACGAGAGTCTAAGGACATGAAATAAAGGAAAAAACTTGAAGAAATGAAAAGGGTTACTCTTGATTTCTATGTTGTCTACGTCTAGCTTCCAATTGTTCTTGAGCACTAATATCTCATTCAGTTTCTGCCCAAGAATGGTTATGCTCATCACGAATATTGGTAGTTTCTAAGATGGTATTAAATATATTCAAAGCAATGATGGTTTGATCTTGAAGACTGGGCTCAATATTAGGCTTCCTTGCAACAGGAATAGTCATTAAGAATAAAAGAGTCAAAGAATCAATATCAGAAAAAGAAAGATGTATCGATGAAAATTGAGTATAAAAATTAGCCAGAGAGATATCGAAGATCTCCCCAGTATGGTCGCCAAATAAATGTTGAGGAAAATATATGAAATGATCTTACTCAAGAATTTTCAGATTTTTCTTGGCTAAAGAAAAATAGAAGGGAATATCACCCTATGTTTATAGCCAACAAAAATAACAACCTAACTCACAAGTATTAATTACGAGTGCTTAGGCTAGTCTTTTATTAATAGAAAAGCTTGTTAGAAATTTACTTTTTATGTAATTTTCTGAATATAGCAATTGTTGAAATAAATGTAAAGACAGAAGTAAAGACACCAAGATGATAATCAAGATAGATGAGACATAAATAAATCCTTTATTTCATTCCAATTCATGAAAGAGTCATTTTCTTTACAAAATCTCATACAAGAATTTTGGACCAAAGTCAAACTTAGACATCCCCAATGGAACATACAAAAGGACCTCTGACAGAAAACCAAAAATGAACTCTAAAAGATGGATCATCTTGCCACATATTGATTCCCACTCGACTCTGCACAACAGCCTTTGTTAGTCATGAAAACTAATTCACAAACAGACAAGTCTACACAGACTATCAAAGATAGATCAACACCTCTGAAAAACAAGTTCCTAAATGATGTAATTCAGCCCTAAATATTGTTGTCTACAATAAGACCCTACTATCATAAAAGAGAATTAGGCTTTTGATGAATAAATGAATGAATGAAAACTGAAATATCTCAACATAAACTCAAAGAGAAAACCTTAGTATGCTTCTGCCTCTATCCCCCCTTTGTTCCTCCCTTTCCTTTTTCCTTTCAACAAATCAGAATTGGTTGAGGTAGCTGAACCACCTCATTAGTTAAGTTAACTAAAGATTCAACCAAATTTTTAGTTTAGGGGGAAAAGTAATAATCATAATAAGGGTTATAAATAAATAATAACTAATAGGTGGGACCCCTTGTGACTCCCTTTAGCTCATAACAATCATAACATAACTAGTTAGTTAATCAAAACACACTTCCTTGTGGATCCCATTATCATATTCACATTTGACAATTTAGCTCATAATATTTGAAATTATTTTCAAAAAAATAAATATTACTCATATATCCAAAAATAAAACATGTTGTCCAAAAATTCCTGAAGTCAACTGTCACCAATAATAGATAAAATAAAAAATCAAAAGCCATATTTCCCACTCTGAGATGTAATATTTCCTTGATTACTGTTGTCACCCTTCGATTTTCCTGAATTTTCCTTTGGTTGCACTGAGTCTTTAGTCCTAATCTTGTTGATCACATGGGAACAATCATCCCTCAAATGCATCCGGGAAGACATAGATTTGTCAGAGCCACTGGAGGGTGAGGAAGGGGCAACAATGGCTTTTCCTTTGTCAAGGGCATGGTGGGCATTGGTTTTCAAACTTTTGCTAGCATGAGAGGAATGCACTGGCGAGTGGGGAGAAGCTTGGACAATGGGGTTAATGGGTGGAGGAGTAGGTAGGGATAAATTAGTCCACATATGATGTTGGGAGGCTGTCGGGTTTAAAATATCTTGCCATCCATCATTTTCAGGAACCTCGGGTTGCAATGAGACATGAGGAGGCATAGGGATACCAGGGGCTTGCGGGACTTGGAAAGGAGGCCTTCCAAGCTTGGGTTGGACCACTCCTTGCCTAATCCAATTGAAAAATATGGCCTGAAACAACTGGCCAAGATCTTTTGAGTCAACATCAAAATGTATGAAGAACCTTGGCCTTCTTGGGGATCTATTCCAATTACCTCTCCCTCAGTTTTTGTTCGACAACACAGGTATTCCAACAGAGGATGAACACCTTCAGTAACCGCTCACATAACTAGATCAAATATCAACACACCGATGTTTTCACGTGGTAAAACCCCTACGGGGAAACATCCATGGCCCCAGCCAACGCGGCCACTTGGAGCAGTTTATTAGTGAAAAGAAAAAGATTACAGAGAGATTTTACAAGAGAGTTTCTCACAATCGATCATCGACAAATGACCCTCCATTCTCTTTAAATAGAGATCATGGACCAATCGGGTGTTAAGCCACAAATCAATGGCCGTTAAGATCGAGGAGAGTATGAACCGTCGGATCACTCTATGTCGGGAACATATCGTGACCGTCGGATTGCCTAACTACAAATGCATACT
>ML836179.1:46582-71735 GCA_009831015.1 Picea engelmannii
AAAAATACAAACCGAAATAAAATCAAAACTTTGCAAAAATTTAAAAATGCGTATTCAGACTTTATACCTCCAGATTCTGACTGTAATGGCCGTATCTTGGGCAAACGGAAACCTTTTCGAGTGAAACGAAAAGTGTTCCTGAACTAAAATCATGCTCCGGACACAATGGAACAGTCCTTTCAGCCCAGAAATGTACATAAATTCTATAAAATGGAGATGAGGCAACTCGGCTTCACGATCTCGATCTACAATAGGAGCGGGTCTTCAAACAGACTCTGATACCATGTTCGACAACACAGGGATTCCAAAAGAGGATGAACACCTTCAGTAACCACTCACATAACCATATCAAAGATCAACACACCGATGTTTTCACGTGGTAAAACCCCTACGGAGAAACATCCACGGCCCCAGCCAATGCGGCCACTTGGAACAGTTTATTAATGCAAAGAAAAAGATTACAAAGAGATTTTACAAGAGAGTTTCTCACAATCGATCATCGGAAAATGAACCTCCATGCTCTTTAAATAGATATCATGGACCAATCGGGTGTTAAGCCACAGATCAATGGCCGTTAAGATCGAGGAGAGTATGAACCGTCGGATCATTCTATGTCGGGAACATATCGTGACCGTCAGATTGCCTAACTACAAATGCATACTAATGCATACGAAAGAAACACACTTTTACCTAACGACATATTAGAACAAGTAGATCTTAACTAACTCCTAAGTGTCTAAATATCCTAACAGTTTCCTCGGCCATGGATACCTCGACTAAAAGAAATCATTCCTGCATGTATTATTGATTAGAAAATAGTCTTTTTAAATAACCATACATGACAACTCTTAAAAATATGAAATAGATTTTGGTTCAACAATGTATCAGACTCACACAATCCAATCCATACAAATTGTTTAACTATTAATCAATGAGAAGGGGGTGAATAAAGGGTCCTGGGATATGTTAGGGGTTTGTATTGAGAGAAATATGGTATGATGAGGGGGGGGAATGTAGTTACTTCTCAAGGACAACACGATTCAACTGCAAACCAAAGAAAACATCATTGTAATTCAACCAAGACACTACTACTGCCAACTACTTCAACACAAATGTTTTCTTGATTGTAATCAATTTTAGAACATGGAGTGAGAAATGAATGTGGGAAGGTGATGGGGTTGTAATTAGAGAAAAGAGAAATAATGGTGGGGAATGAGAGTGGGTATTGTTCATAAAATTAATCATGTAGTCCAAATAATCATTTTTCTAAAAGGAGATACACCAACCAAATGATCATTGTGACCCAATAACAATTACTGTGTATTAACTAGTTCACTGTTCATAGTCAAGTATCTAACACAGTGCCATCAAAAAGACATTATGCATTCCAAAATAATCTGTAAGGGATTTGTGTTCCTCTTATTTATCCAATTTACATCTTATAACAATTCTCAAATGTATAATAGTAACCATTTCCACTCTGTTAATCATCAATATCAACCACTATCCACACATTAATTCAATCATCAAATACACTCAAAAGTCGTGTTTCAAAATTGCAATGAATTTATATTGTCACTGCAATCGGGCCTGTCATTTAAAATGCATGACATTCATTAAACATACATAGTGGACAACCAACCCAATCATCCATATTTAAATTGAAAAAACCCCAACTCATCATTTAAACAGACAGACAACAACCACCATTCCAACTCACGTATGTTGTAGGAAACAAAATATAATTCAATCAACGCAAGTGTAATTTTGTGAATGTACAAGCCCAATTCAATGTGATTCTAAATAATAAAAAAGTTGGGCTATCCATCCAACAAAATGAGGTAGAACCAACATGCCTGACTTCATAATACAAATAATCGAATTGCAACAAAGTTGTTCTTAAAACTCTGTGAGTATGTTTGAGTGCGTTGTTGGAACATATTATTTTATTTTTATACTCTTGGTTCAAAGGTTGGAGCTTCCCTTGTTTCTAAATAAGTAAGAGGTTATAATTAAGCCCAAAAATCCAGATTTCGGGATCTCGCATATTTCACGATGTGCCTACCAAGCCCCGGTATCCCGATGTGCGAAGTAGAGATAGGGTTTAGTTCTAACCACTTTTATCGAGCCTCTAAGTAAATATAATTTGATATCATCATCTCATTGTCTCGTGTTTCGGTAGTTACTCATCGAACACTTTCCGAACCTCCGAGATGTGAAGTTGCGAAGTCTTTTCAAGTCACTCAAGTAAATATCAAGAGTAATCTTTTTAAACCGTAGTTAGTCTGTATTGTGATTTCACGACTCGACTATTATTTCCTTAAAACACAACACCTTTGTAACTCTGATCCTTGAAGTCACGATATTCATTCATTGAGATGGGTTAATTAAAATCTTAAGTTAAATCACAAATTATAAATAATTTCGCACCATCGCGACTTCGGGCTTTTGGGTCTCAAAGGCTAGAAGCGAAATCATCCGATACGATGAGCGTTGAAAAGGGGATAAAGGACTAAAAGCACAAAATTAAAGGAGCTAAGATGGATTAATTAATGCCTTGAGTAGATTTTAACCGTACAATATACGGATGAAGCTTTTAACATTTCTTCTCTTTTCCCAAGTTATGAGTCGTCAAATATTTATGGCATTTATTTTTTTTCGTTGAAGTGATTGACTGTAAGATCCCACTTATTTGCTAAAATATTTCCATTAAACCATTTAACCGTTCTATCGACAAGGACTAGCACGAACTTAAGTGTTTAAGAAGAGGGTTTTCTTTCATTATCTTAGCTTTCCTTTCTATTGTGCGCAAAGCTATTTCATGAGGATAACTTATGTCTGTGTTTTCAATCTTTTGTGATAGGGGATATAATTGCAAGGTCATACACCATAGCTCCACGAAAAGCGCCCAAGGCAGTCGTCGAGAGATCAGTCCAAGGTTCAGATATTGTTTTTGATACTTCACCTCGAAGTATCAATACTATTAAAATGTGGATGCATATTTCCAATGTTCTGCAGCCCGAGGTGATAAATTGCTCTGATGATTCCTGCGATGAGGAGAATGATGACATGTCCACCAAACAAAAAATTGTTTCTCAAGAGGAGATGCACAAAATAGTAGTAAGGCCATGTCTTCTCCCCTATTATGATATGGTCATATGGGCACTGGACCATGTAGACCTCCTGACCAGAACAATTTTCAACGAATAGAGGGAAGTAGTCGGGTCTTTCAGACAAGAGCACCTACAGACAATGTATAAATTGTCACCCACTCCAAATTGTATTTACAATACCGAATTCCTAGAGGAGTTCAAAAAGAAGGAATGCGAGCAGTTCGGGAAATTTTTATCCAATCTAATCAAAGACTGGGTTTCACACCCCATGAAATTCAGGGCTGACACTAATGGAATTTATTCAATCTCCTCTTTAAAGCCACAGTTCAAGTATGTAGAAATGATGGCCTATAGACTGTACGGGAAGGAGGACACAACTCACTTTTTCCTCCCATGGGTGCCACTCATTTATAGAGTCGCTAAAGGTTTTTCTTTCGATTGGGCCAAACTGATGTCGGACAGTCTCACCAGTCGAATTACTGGATATCGAGCGTAGAAAGCTAGCAGGAGAACATCTTCATTCTTTATGTCTCCCTATATCATGGACGCTATTTTCTTTATGACACATTTCCCATTGATGATCTGGAGCTGGACTCCATATGATGTTGAGCCTATCCATGTCTACCACTCGAATCTTTGGGAGGATAAGGCCAAAGATTTCATCTACGAGATTTTTAACTAGGTAATGGTACCAATGCATGTTGCTATCTTCAACCATCTACCTCCAAGGATTTCAGATAACATCACGGCCAACCTGAGTAATGTAGTAGATTGGTATATAGAATCAGAGTATTCATACATCAGGGTTTTCGGCACCTCCATTTCCCCCCGTGTTTTGTCGTTATTTCTTCCAGATAAGCTAATATGCCACGAGATTGCCAAGCAAGCTGTGCTTGGTGGAATAAGCAAGGAGCTCAAAGGACTATTGAAGAAGGTATGGCCACCCTTACCCATTCACATTGGGTCATACTCTTTATTAGATTTTGTGCATGCCAAAGCCGAGGCCACAACCTTGGAGGAAATGAAGTTGGTGAACATTGAGTTCAAAAAGCACGACCCAAATAAGGTTGTGTGTAATCACTTGGAGAATTGTGGCCTGAAGAGATACGAACACGAGGATTCACCCCATGATGAAATATTCTGGTGTGTGAGGTCCTACTCTGAAGTCTTGAGCCGGATTTAGGCCTTACCACTCGGAGATATGACCGATTTCCTCAAATTCAAGGAGCATCGAAATAGTTGCCTCCCCCAAATTTTATAGGGAAAACCCCCAAAGCTTCCTGACATACAACATATAGAGGCCAAAGGATCAAAGAAATCAAGTCCTGGCAAGGATAAAAATCAATAAGGGACAGAAAAAAAGGATACCTAGGAACAGGGAGCCAAAATCCCCGATCGAGGAGAGAAAAACCCAGAGGCAGTTGCGCCAGGAAAGCGGGTACTAAGTCAAGATGAGATACCCTCGAAAAAGACAAGAGAAACCTCACCGATCACATCAAAAGAGACGATCACAAACACTACCCCTAAACAATCATCCAAGGAAATCGACAGTCCAATTTTTGTTATCACACCCTTACAATTCACAAAGGGGAATCTTGATGCGGGATGGATTTTCAATGAAGAATTGATGCCCATTTATGTAGAGGAGCTGCCTCCTAACGAATTTTTCTTTGATAAAAATAGGAAGGCCATGGTGAGGCAATAATTATATCAAAGAGAGGGTGTAGTGGCTAAAAACTTTAAAATCATGACAAATGGAAAGGCCGTGAAAGAGGAAGAATTCATCGAGGAGATAGCAAGAACATTAGGATCTTACACTACGGAAAATCAGTACTCAGTTGGAACTCTGAAGACACAATTGAAATGGAAGAACCCCTTGATTGGTAAGTTGGAGGCAAAGGTAGTTACATCATAAGCGAATGTCAGGGATTAGGCGAACAAAGGTCTCGAGGAGGCCAGAGCAGCTGACCAACGGGAAATCGAACAAATTAGAGCTGAGCTCAAGAAAATGCATCAGCCGATCCAGATAAAACAAGCCCAGGTAAGCCAACAAAAGGAGTTAATACAACAGTTGCAGTCAAAACTGATTTCTGTCGAAAACCAGGCCATAGATATGGATACATTCCAGTACCAAGCCACCAAGATCCAACAGCAGGTGGAAATAGCTCAGCAAGGATTGCTTGCCAAAGTGGAAATCATCCAAAATCACTTTCAAACAATTGATCAAGTGATAAAGGATATTTCTTTAAGAGAAAGGGAAGTTGGGGTGGCTCGAATCGCTTTCCAAGAGGCTGTCATAGCAAAAGAAAAGGAAGGAATGGTTGGTAGTGTCAGATTATCCATCTCAGAGAAAACCAGGGAAAATATCTTACTGAAGTCATGGAAGCATAATATATCAGAGAGCAGAGAAAGAGCTAAAGAGATGAATAATTCTTGTGAAGAGACATTCGGCCTGATAAATAAAAATTTGTTGAACCTTGATAAGGAGGATAGCACCAGGACATTGGGAAAAATTAACATAGCCAAACACCTGTTAGATATCAAGGAGAATGTCGAAAAGGAAGAAGCTAAAATATCCCAGCTGAGTCAGGTTGAATTTTACCAAGTGAACAAATGGTTAATAAAACCAAGTTTACAATTATGGTCCATCATCACAGAAGACCGACAAGTAGCAAGACGATTGCCACAACTGGCAAAGAATTGTTACACTTTCGAGGCCAACAACCAAGCATAACCCTCCAGGTTGATAACCTAGTTGATTGAAAGGTGTGTCATTTGCGTCGAGCAGGGAAAAGGGCAGGCTTCTGGTGTTAAATGATGACATGCGTTATTCTATTCTATTTCTGGGTACAAGGGAGCAAAGAAAGGAAGGAGTTCAACCTGCATGGGGGAAGACAAAGAGTGAGGAAATGAAATGCTTCCTTTCCTCAATTGTAATCAAAGGTTTCTAGAACGAATGGAATTTGAAGTGTTTTTTAGGCTTGTATATATAGGCATTTTGAAGAAAAAGAAAGGGATTTTTCTTTTGGGCAGATTGTAATAGAGAAATTTTCCATCGCTAGGAATTAATACAAAGAGAATTGAAGACTCCATATTTCATCAAGATTGAGTTATGTGCTTTCTTATGTTATTTCATGCTTCATGACATTTTTATATGCATCTTTGATGAATGCTTTGACTGCAATTTGGTACAACCTCTACTGTGGAAATCATGTTTTACTTATCTAATTATTTGCAACTTTTCCTTTGTATCAACTATTAGCAGGTACAAGACCTGTGGACTACTTAGATCGCTATATTTTACGCTTCATTAAAGTGTTTCTCTTCTTTTTCTTCTTTTGTTACAACGTGAGATTCCTCTTGAAATGATGTCTCACGTTGTCTGACAGCTCTATGTTTTTCTTTCGCTTCATACATGGTTCCAAATTTTTAACTCAGTTATGGAAAACGACCTTCAATTTGTTAAACTACTAATTTGTCTCACGGGATTTTTTCTCTCGTATAAATAAAAAAATTGAATCAACAACCTAAAAAACAACAGCCTCTTAAATCTTTGTTCCTTAAATGTCTGTCCCTGTTGCAAGGCAACCTCACATAGAACCCGACCTCTCAAACCAAACCAACATCGCCTTAAACCTTTTTGACACTATCCTAAGAACTGCAACCACCCGGGTCAAACTCAAACGTTCGTGTGCAGCCATTGAACAAGACATAACCACTCAAGAACAAGTGGAAGTTAGACACAGACAACTTAGAAATCAACTATAGTTTCTCTTCCAGCCTTAGCTTTCTTCCTTGAATTTCTCCTTTCCCTTTTTTATCAATCACTAACTTTGGATGCCTAGACTCTATACTTTATAGCCTTGAGTAGAGACTCTGGAACAACATCTTTCTGGAAGGGTTCCAAGTGCCTGTATTGGGTAGATGGAGTCGCTAGTTTGCTTCTACGAAAACTAGCTTAGGAAGAGGGTATAGAGGGAAACCTGAGATTTCTCCTTTACTTCCGGAAATCTTTTTTAAAACTCAAATGCCTTCTAAACTCAGCTGCAGTCCATTCGATAATTTTCCTTTTCTCGATACTGAGCTCGGTACTACTTAAGATGATCAAAACAATCTTAGGAAATTCGACGGGTCCTGTGGATTTTGTCTTGCATCAAATGAAGTGAATTTCATGTTCTTAATTAGGGAATCTTGCATGAGTTTGGGATGTAGATCCAGTTTCGAAAGAATTTGGTTACCAGAGTACAGTGTAATACATGTATGACAGCCTTCCAGATATCTTAGATATTTATTCACTGCCAGCAGACCTGTTCAGTTCCTCGGTGAAGTTATCTGGCTCCTTTTATTGAATTTCTTTTCACCACTTCAAAGTAATTTTGCATTTAAATGATGAGATGAGGGCAATCGTTTTATGAATTTCCTTTCATCATCTCTGCATACTAGATGGGGGCAATCAATTTGAATTTCCTTTCACCATATGCCGCATATGTTTAAAATGAAGTGGGGACAATCAATCAATATAAAGAATACCAGGGGTGATATCTGTGTAATAATTGCAACAGAGGTCGGTCTACTCGCTTTGCTTTCTATGGATCGACTTCTTCTTGACTTTCAAAACATATTAGTCTGAAGGAAATTACGGGAGAAATTGTTCCCAGGGATCTTCCTTTGAGCAAGAATTAATCCTTCGAAGCCTGTTAAAAAACCTAAGAGAGTTAGGAACAACCCGCGCATAAATTTGCTCAGTTGGAGGCGGAGGAGTTGTGACGGATAGCTTATTTCCTAAGACTGACTTGCTAGCTCCCAGAGATGAAGCGTAACCTCTTCTTCCTTTGTAGAGGCCAGGAGAAGGTATTTGGGTTTCAAGGATAGAGAGTCAAGGATAGTGAGGAGATGAAAGAGAAGGTTTTGAAGTATCAAAAATAAAAATAAAGAAACTCGGGTCATACAACACAATCTTAACTCTTAGAATTCTTTCTTGGAGAGGCTTTACTTCCCTCTTTGATTTAAATATTTTTAAATTTTCTAGGTGAGCCTTTTTTAAAATCCCTAGTAAAAGTTTTTTCTTTAATGATACGTCAAGAAAACATGTCCTTTTCATGAGATCGTTGTTGTGCTTAAGTGATATTCGTTTGAAAACCAGATGTTTCGGAGATTTATACCCTTTCCTTACCATTTCGTTTTCTTCTTAACAAATCTTCTTTTATCACATGTTTTGGGTGAGTCGATTTCCTGATGCGTGACTGTCCTTTTTCTCCCTTTACTGTGTGGGCCGTAAGCCGTAATCCTACAAGAAAACAACATGAAAAGAATGAGGGCATCAAGTTTTATGGAACTCAACGTATTGGAAAATTTTGTATCGCAACTTCTAAGAAATTTCTAACCTGTTTTATTTGTGATGAAAGTAGAACTTACCGAAAATCTCTAAAACAAAAACAAGGAAAACAAACCGGTATATACAATGGAAATTTGGAACAATCATTCAATGCATGTAGTGCTTCAAATAATGCCCGTTGACAGGGGCATTGAGGATTTTACCATCTAGATTTTCTAATAGAAATGAATTCTTCGCTTCAGAAGCTGTGACTTTGAAACGTCCATACCAGATATGGTCAAATTTTCCATGTTTTACAGGGTCTTCCCTCCTAGCATCCCATTTCAAAACCAAATCATCAAGGAGGAATTCCCTATCTTTGGCTATATGATCAAATAATGATTTCATGTTGTACTGGTACTTCTGCATCCTTTCGTCCACCTCATCCCTATGCCGGTGAACCTCAATCAGCTGGTTTATTCTCCTTGTGACATGGCTTGGTTCTTCTTTCTCATCTTTCCAAAGCTTCATTACAGGAAGCACTAAATTTATAAGAAATACCACGTTAGTCCCATATACCAGTTGGAAAGGCGAAGTGCCAATAGATTTCTTCGTGCCTATCTGATTTTCCCACAAAGCGTACTTGAGATGCACATGCCAAGATTTTTTGTTTTCACTTAGCACTTTCTTAATTATGGTAATTGAAATTTTATTTGATGATTCGGCTAACCCATTTCCTTGAGGGTGATATGCGGTGGAGTGGCCCAATATGATGCTATATTTTTGGCAAAAACTAACCATTTCCATAGACTTGAATGCCTGGGCATTGTCCATGACTATATTTCGGGGACAGCTGAATCTGGATAGTATGTTCTCTTCCTGGAAATCTATAACCACTGAATCGGTTGTCTTTCTAGTCGGAATGGCCTCCACCCATTTGGTGAAGTAATCCATGGCAGTCAGGATCCATTTATGTTGAGCATTGGAATGTGGGTTGATTTCTCCTATAAAATCCAATCCCCATTGTTGAAAGGGGGCTTCTACTTTTATCGGGACTAGAGGTAGAGCTGGGATTTTTTGTTTGCCTGGGAACAACTGGAAAGGGTTGCAGGCTCTAAATTTGGCGTTGAAATATGAGAATAGCCTAGGCTAATAATATCCCTCTCTCAGGATTTTATAAGTTGTTGCCCTCCACGCGTGATTTCCTCCACATACCCCTTCATGAAATTCGTTTATGACCTTTTTTGTTTCCGATTCCACTAGACAAACCAGTAGGAAGCCTAATGGGTCCTTCCAATACAATTTGATTTCAGATATACAGTACTTCACCGCATGTAGCTTTAGTGTCCTGGTCTTAGATGGAGACAGATCATCGGGGCACTTTAGGGTCAATAAGTAGGATACTATGTCCTTATACCAGCGTGATGAAACAAACCTCTCTTTGATTTCAGTCGCATCTATTTGGTCATCGAAAGCATCTATGTCCACATCTCCTTCATATTCCTACAGGTTATTTATCCCGAGTGCTTGGAAATTCATTTCAGCCATGAGCTTATCCAAACCCTATCCTTTTACCAGTTTTGCCGGCTTCACTTCCATATCGAATTCTTGGATCTTGGCGAGCCACCAACCTCTCTTCCCATCACTATCAGGCTGTACCAATATGTCTTTTATAGCACAGGCAGGTACATATGATATCACCTTGGAGTGTAGCACATAAGTCCTAAAATATTTTAGCACCTTTACCATAGTGTATGCTTGTTTTTACATTATATCATATTTTAATTCAGCATCTCTAAGACTTTTACTGAAGAATGCTATCAGTTGCTTGAAAACTTCCTCATTTTTTTGGAGGAGTACTGCCGCAATTGTGTGTTCAGATGTGAATGAGAAAATAAAAAACTATTTCAGATAGTCAGGGCTCCCTAGTACAGGAGGTTCGCTTATAAATTTCTTTATCTGGGCAAATGACGCTTTGGCTTCAGCCATCCATTTGATTGCGCTATTTTTCTTGAGCATATCTGTGATCAATTTCACGTTTTCAACAAAATTCGGAATGAACCTTGTCAAAAAATTTATTTTTCCTAAAAAAGACTGAATTTCTTTAATGTTTCTAGGAATATTTATGGTGTCTATAGCTTCAACCCTTTTAGGATCGATTTTAATTCCATCTCGAGACACAATATGGCCCAAGAGTTTACCTTCTTGCATCATGAAATGAGACTTTTTGGGGTTCAAGGACAAACCCAACTTTCATCATTTCTCGAACATTCGTTGGAGGTGTATCGGGTGGTCTTCATCATATTTAGAGAACACAGTTAGGTCATCGAGGTAAATAACCACGAATCTGTCTCTTTCACCAATGAAGGCGATGTCCATAGCTCTCTGGAAGGTGGCACCTGTGTTCATCAAACCAAAAGGAATTTTTTCATACATGAATGTACCCCAAGGTGTAGTGAAAGCGGTTTTTTCCCTATCATTTTCGTTGACAACGATCTGATTGTAACCCGAAAACCCATCGATCATCGACATTCTATTAGCACCAACTACCTTTTCTAAGACATGATCCATCTTGGGTAGAGGATAATTGTCCTTGAGAGAGGATTTATTTAGGTTTCTGAAATCCACGCACAGTCTAATTTCCCCACTCTTTTTCTTGACCAGGACTAGGTTCGCCACCCAGTCAGAGTACCTAAGAGGCACGATTTTTTTTACGTCTAAGAGATTTTTCACTTCTCTTTCGACCACGAGAAATAAAATGGGGTTGATTTATTTGAGCTTCTGTCTGAATGGTTTAACTCTAGGTTTCAAAGGTATCTTGTGTTCGATCACAGAGGTGTTGTAGGTTCTCATCTCATCATAAGTCCATGCAAAAACATCCTTGTACCGCCCGAGTAAGTCTACATACCTGCTTTTCATCTCGGGAGGAAGGTACTTCGATAGTTTCACTATCCTAGGTTCTTTAGCGTTGCCTACATCACAGTCTTCGATCTCCTCTGGTTGGGGCTGCAAGGTAGACTTTAGAGGCATGTCGTTTTGGTCAAATAGCCTTTCCAGAGGTATCATGCCAATAGGTATCTGATTATTTTTTAACACTAGCATGTGATGATTTGTGATTTTTTCTTGGAACTACTGAGGCTCCTCCCCTTCCTGCATAATCCATGTATGGTCATTTTGGTTTTCTTGGTCGATGTGAGTTTCGGCAAAATCATCCACCATTTCCAAGAACTTTTTGATATGTTCATCATCTTTGAATACCTGCTAGTGTTGTATGTTGTTTGGTATGGATGGTCTATGCCTCACCTCTATGTGGTATTTTAATTTGAAAGCGGTAGGGGGTGCGAAAGTCGACGCTACTTTGGCCAGTGAATCGACTTGCTGGTTTTCGGTTCGTGGGATGAAACGAACCTTTATCGATGAAAATAAATTTTCGATTAGATACTAGGAACAATTTATGTAGGACCTCAGTCTCAGGTGTTTGGCCTAGTACTGGCGATTTACCTACTTCACAATCAGTTCTGCATCCCCATAGACCTCTAATTTCTTTATGTTTAGCTTCTTGGTAGCTTCCAGTCCCAAGACTAGAGCTTCATATTCGCATACATTGTTTGTGTAGTCTATGTCCCACTGTAGCCTGTAAGAGAAGGGGACGACAAATTCATTTTCAGGTGCTACAAAAAGCACGCCCACACCTACTCCTTCACATGAAGAAGCACCATCGAAAAACATTTTCCAAGTTCCAGTTCTATACACATTTTTAGCTATCTTTTCAGTTTTGATTTCATCAATATAACTTTCTTCCATACAATTATTTTCACTATCATCAAAAGACAAAATACAATCTCCCAGGTCTTGATCGGCAATATAAACAGGGTAATTTTTAGGATTCTGAGGATCACTTACCGTATATTCCAACCATGTTTCCCTGTATAACCAAGTGAACTGCCCGCCAAAAACAGGGATCATGGCGTAGGTCATATCCAGCTAAAGGGATCCCCCAAGCTTAGCTCCCCAAGATCTAGATAATAACAAACCATACTTCGGGGGTATATCAATGACAACTAAATCCATTAGGATATTTTTCACTGGAATTTGGGCGAGGGAGACTATTAAATATTTGATCATGCCCATGCACTTAACTCTCCTTGAATCAAACGAGTAAATATCTCCATAGGGTCTGGTGATTTCTAGGCCTAGTCTATCCATAATGGATTTGGGAAATTACATTATGAGAGGCCCCAGAGTCTAGCATGCAATTATGCAACAACCGATCGTGCACTTTCAGGGTAATATAGAAGGGAGCGATGGTATCTCTGGCACCTTCAAAATGTGGACCAAAAGTGATATTAGGCTTATCATCTTCCAGATTTATCACGTCAGACTGACTCTCTAAATCTAAAAAATTTATCATCTTGGTTATTTACTTTCGGTACACAGGATTCTTTGCCAAATCGACCAAAGGTATTGGTATCTTGATCTTATTTATCTTTTTTTCTAAGAAGAAACTTCCCGCAATTTTATCTGTTTCCTTGGATGAAACTTCAGACTCTTTCCTATTCATTTTATTTGTTTGCACTGTTTTATTTTCAGCGGTTCTTGGCATTTCAGGTTTTTGCGTTTCAATTGTGTTATCACTCCAAGAAACTCTCCTAGGCTATAAGTCGGAGATGCTTGGTAACTTACTCTTTTTGGAAATATTTTCTTTAATAGTTGATATGGTTTTTGGATCAAGATAAATATCTACGTACTGGACTGTGTGTTCAAGACTGTCTAGGAATATAAAATCTCACAAGGCCTTCTAGTAATGCAGTCAGACAAGGTTTGATTAAATGTAGGAGAAAAAAGCTATTGAACCAGATTATACTTCATACCAACAAGCACAATGGGTTTAATAACCAAAGAAATAACTTATGATAATCAACTTAATCAATCAACAAATGAGATGACAGTCACATGCAGACTGAATGAGCATCAACAAAGAACCTCACTCATAAGATATCAGAGAATAGAAGAGAAGATCTGACAAACACCAGTGAAGGAAGCTTGTAATTTTCTGTATAATAAGAATAAGTCTGTGATTACAGTAGCAGCATGGTATAACCCAAAATAGAACCCTTTCTTAGTCTTCAGAATGTAGCTTTATAGCTTTTACAATATGTTCTCAGATCCTAAAAATATGGATTTGTTTTGCTAAAAACAGTAAAGAAAACTAATTTACATAAATGTAGAGATAAATCCTCAAAATGAGGGTGATCTTCATGTGCTGGTCCAATATCTGTTCAAACAGTTTGTGAAGTGATGACTAGCCTTCCAAGGCTCCTCCATTTGGCATCATAAGGATTACAAATTCGAATTTGATGAGATGTTTTATTCATTCCTAATATTCTGCCTTCAAAAATGACCAAAACTTAGCCAAAGACTCCTCTTTTGACTTGTCTTTCCCAAAATAGACTTTGGATTTGATGGAATAATTCGCCACCTGTCTAGTCCAAAAGGTTTCATCTGCTTTTAATTCAAAAATTCCAGATCTGGGTGAAAATTGTAACATTCTGGCCGTTACAGGCTTTCCAAAGCGCATAGCCCATAAAAAACGCTCCTGCACTGTTGAAAGTCGCCACTTTCAACAGCTAACGGGTCATAAAATATCAAATTGCGCTGTTGAAAGCGGGCAGATTTTCAAAATCGAATTTCTCGGTCATAGAAAATCCATTTTTCATGTATAAATAGTCGATTGACATCTAGAGAATCGAAGCTATCCAATGGTGTTTTCGTATATTCATTTGGAGCTCATGAAGGGATTGAAAAGTTCCCTGCAAGTTTAATTATCATTCTTTCCATTTGCAATTCAAAACTCTAAACGGTCCTTTGTGAACAATGTCTGATATGGAACCAAAGATTTGATTTGATGGTGTCAGGACGGCGGTACCTCCTCTGTACCTGCATCACCAAACTCATATTTTCCACCCCGGATGCCATGAGTGCTGAGCGTGAGTTCTGGGCTGGGTTCGAATTACAGTCATATCCTGACATGCATAATCGAGTTTCTATCATTGCCCGCTCTCATCAGCGCATGCCTTGGATTTACCTGACGTGGGATGATCATGTCATGATTACCTTCAGACGTGGATATCACGCACGTGATTCCCGCTTTCTTTCACAATGGCCCGTGGAAAATGCCTCTGTCAACTGTTCACCTTCGCCTTTCACCAGCGCGCGATTCTTTGGAAAACCCCTGTTAGCTGCGGAAAGTATGCACTTTCAACAGTGCACCCTTTTGTAGAAAACACTCCTTAGCTGCGGAAAGTAAACACTTTGAACAACGCACCACATTATAAAAACTGCTTCGTAGCTGTGGAAAGCATGTACTTTTCACAACGCGCCACATGCGAACTTGACTATCGTACCTTTTGAAATACACCACTTTCAACAGCGCATTAACTGATGAAAAGCGCGCCTTAACTATTGAAAGTCAACCCTTTCCACAGCGCACAGTCAACTTTTGTACATTTGTTAGCTGCTGAAAGTGAATTAAGAAAAATTTGAAAAAGAAGACTTCGTGGATCACATTATTTTTTAAGATAAAAACAGAAACCTAAGTTTTGCAACTCAAAAGTGACTTGAAGTTACAACCTATCACCTAAACAAGCAAATAAATCTACCGGTTTATTTGAGGAGTTAACAAACTGTATTAGTTCTTCTCGCTTGGGTTTCAGCCTCCTTTACATTTGTATTCTGCGATTCTACCCCTTTGTTATTTCACATCTCAGTCTCTTTTTGGATGGGCTCGTATGTTTCTCCCCTAGGAAAAATTTTCTTGGGTTGAGCGATCGACACAGGTTTTTTTTTAGGCCTCAAATTGTATTTATGCTAGAGCGCAGCCATTATGGTGTCGGCCATTCCTTGATAAGTGAGATCATCAACGTTGTTTAGGTTATTATCTGCACCTGATGATTGTTCAGTGTTTAGAGACTTCTCATAATCTTATTTTGTCAAATGAGGTTGTATACAGTCGTCGCCTAAATTGTTTACGTCTTCTTCCAAATCCTCGAACTCTTAGATATCATTTCCTCCAATAAAATTTTCATTTTTTAGAGGTGTTTTAATTTTTTGATCTTCATTTTTAATCTGTCTTTGTTGAATATGAGGATTGGGGTTTCTCCTGAATTCTCTCTTAACGAATTGATCAGATTTGGATTGGTCTAGCTCCATTCTTGAGATTTTGTTTGATATCTCTTTTATTATCCTAGACATATCATCCATTTTTTCATCTGAGGACCTTCCAGATCCAGAGGGACATGCTTGTTCCCTAAAATGTTTGGTTTCCCTGTTTCCCGTTTCAATTTTCATTTTTAATTTACCCGAAGCCATCATGTTTGACTCAATTTCCACAGTGCCATATTGCATTCGGGTTAAGTCAACCCCTCTCCTTTCTCTTAATAGTAGAGTGAAATCGGGTCCAAAATCTCCTGCGAAAGTTACTTTGGTTGCGGGTTGGGACAATTTAAATTCAACAGGGATCTTATTGTACAACTTGTTAAATCTTTGGATAAATTCCATAACAGTTTCATATCCCTTTTTATTTAAAGACCCGAATTTGGTCAAATAGTATAAATGATCCTTTCTTTCACCCCATTGTTTGAGAAAAAGGCCTTCTAGCGCATCGTAATATAATATTGAACCTGGGGGTAGGCTCCGAAACCAAGTTCTTACCTGTCCCTTGAAGGTTTGGACAAACAAACAGGAATACACATCCTCTTGTTTGAGACCTAGAATATCAATGAATTGATCGAAGAAGTTGATATGCTTGGCTGCGATTAGATCCCCTTCTCCTATGAACATGGGTAATCTTTTCATATAGTTTTTGGGTAAATCATGGAGGGGTATAGGAAGGACCAAGGGATCGTATCTAGGGATCGTATCTAGCGACCACTTTGGTGAAAACCCTAGGGGGTGGTTGTTGGCCTTGACCTTCTGCTTCCCCTTCTCCTCCTCCGGTGGTGGCCATGGATGACCTAGGAGAGGAAATTGGTGCGTTATATAGAGGGTTGGTGAAGATGTATAGTGACTCTCTAGCTTCCTCGGGGTGGAGGGGGAAAAAATCGAGGAACGTTTTACCAGGGGAGGTGAAAGTTGGAAAAATGGGAGAGGGTAAACGAGGACTCGGTTCCTCTGACTTGCAGGATATATAAATGAGAGAGCCCACCGATGTTGAATTCGTGGGCATGGAAACTTCTTCGAGGCCTTGAGTGACAAAGAGGTTTATATTGAGAGTCGATGGGATATCAATAGGGATGAGCTTTACGACAGGCGTGTCACCCCTACTAATGTAAGAGGTAATCAGAGAGGTTTCAGTCTTAATCTCAGGTAGGATTTGCTTAGACTTTAGGGTCTTGGCTTTGATAGTACTATCCGATGTTTTTCCGAGAGAAGGTTCTCATGAGGATGAAGGTTCAAGAAAGGTCTTATATTTAGACTAAGTAGACTTGGGTTGGTAAACAACAACATTTTGTTTGAAAAGACCCCTTGGTTTTAGCATTTTTTCAGGGTTGGAAACTGACACGGTTTGTTTAGCATCTAGGTTTTGTCTGGAGTTCCTTCAAAAGGATGTAAACTTACTTAAAAGTGGATTCACCAAGTGAATGATAAAGGTTTAGCCTTAACAAGGTGTTCGCTCTTTGTTCACTATCAAAAATTGAAACTTGGAAATGTCATGTTCTCTTAGGGGAAAGTGACTACTATTCTTCGTCCCTGACAGTGGAGCCAGAAAGATATTGTTCCAGAGTCTGTACTCAAGGCTATAAAGTATAGAGTCTAGGCATCCAAAGTGAGTGATTGATAAAAAAGGGAAAGGACAACTTCAGGGAAGAAAACTAAGGCTGGAAGAGAAACTATAGTTGATTTCTAAGTTGTCTGTGTCTAACTTCCACTTGTTCTTGAGTGGTTATGTCTCATTCAATGGCTGCCCACAAACGTTCGAGTTCGACCCGGGTGGTTGCAGTTATTAGGATAGTGTCAAAAAGGTTTAAGGGGATGTTGGTTTGCTCTGAGAGGCCGAGTTCTATACGAGGTTGCCTTGCAACAGGGACAATCATTTAAGGAACAAAGATTTAAGAGGTTGTTGCTTTTAAGGTTGCTGATTCAATTTTTTGATTTATACGAGAGAAAAAATCTTGTGAGAAAAATTAGTAGTTTAACAAATTGAAGGTTGTTTTCCGTAACTGAGTTAAAAATTTGGAACCATGTATGAAGCAAAAGAAAAACATAGAGTTGTCAGACAATGTGAGGCATCATTTCAAGAGGAATCTCACGCTATAATAGAAGAAGAAAAAGAAGAGAAAAACTTTAATGAAGCGTAAAATATAGCGATCTAAGTAGTCCACAGGCCTTGTACCTGCTAATATCCGATACAGAGGAAAAGATGCAAAAAATTATATAACTAAAACATGATTTCCATAGTAGAGGTTGTACCAAATTGTAGTCAAAGAATTCATCAAAGATGCATATAAAAATGTCATGAAGCATGAAATAACAAAAGAAAGCACATAACTCAATCTTGATGGAATATGGAGTCTTCAATTCTCTTTTTATTAATTTCTTGCGATGGAAAATTTCTCTATTACAATCTTCCCAAAAGAAAAATATCTTTATTTTTCTTCAAAATGCCTATTTATACAAACCTAAAAAACACTTCAAATTCCATTCGTTCTAGAAACCTTTCATGATTACAATTGAGGAAAGGAAGTGTTTCATTTCCTCTCTCTTTGTCTTCCCCCATGCAGACAGAACGCCTTCCTTTATTTTCTCCCTTGTACCCAAAAATAGAATAGAATAACACCTGTCATCATTTAACACCAGAAGCCTGCCCTTTCCTCTGCTTGATGCAACTGACACACCTTTCAATCAACTGGGTTATCAAACTGGAAGGCTCTGCTTAGTTGTTGGCCTTAAAAGTGTAACAATTCTTCGCCAGTTGTGGAAATCATCTTGCTACTTGCCGGTCTTCCGTGATGATGGACCATAATTGTAAACTTGGTTTTACTAACCATTTGTCCACTTGGGAAAATTCAACCTGACTCAGCTGGGATATTTTGGCTTGTTCCTTTTTGACATTCTCCTTGATATCTAACAGGTGTTTGGCTATGTTAATTTTCCTAGTGTCCCGGCGCTATCCTCCTTATCAAGGTTCAACAAATTTTTATTTATTGGGTTGAATGTCTCTTCACAAGAAATCTTCATCTCTTTAGCTCTTTCTCTGCTCTTTGATATATTATGCTCCGAGGCCTTTAGTAAGATATTTCCCCTGGTTTTCTCTGAGATGGATAATCTAACACTACCAACCATTCCTTCCTTTGTTGTTGCTATGAAAACCTCCTGGAAAGCGATTCGAGCCGCCCCAACTTCCCTTTCTCTTAAAGAAATATCCTTTAGCGTTTGATCAATTGTTTGAAAGTGATTTTGGATGATTTCCACTTTGGCAAGAAATCCCTACTGAGCTATTTCCACCTTCTGTTGGATCTTGGTGGCTTGGTACCAGAACGTACCGGAACGTATCCATATCTATGGCCTGGTTTTCGGCAAAAATCAGTTTTGACTGCAACTGTTGTATTAACTCCTCTTGTTGGCTTACCTGCACTTGTTTTATCTGGATCAACTAACGCATTTTCTCAAGCTCAACTCTAAGTTGTTCAATTTCCCATTGGTCATCTACTCTAGCCTCCTCGAGACCTTTGTTCACCTAATCCCTAGTATTCGCTTCTGCCGTAACTACCTTTGCCTCCAACTTACCGATCAAGAGGTTCTTCCGTTTCAACTGTGCCTTTAGAGTTCCAACTCAATACTGATTTGTCATAGCGTAAGCTCCTAATGTTCCCACTATCTCCTCGGTGAATTCTTCCTCTTTCACGGCCTTTCCATATATCATGATTTTAAAGTTTTTATCCACTATGCCCTCTCTTTGATATAATTCTTGCCTCACCATGGCCTTCCTTTTTTTATCAAAGAAAAATTCATTAGGAGGAAGCTCCTCTATAGAAATGGGCGTCAGTTATTCATTGAAAATCAATCTCGCATCAAGATTTCCCTTTGTGAACTATAAGGGTGTGATAAAAACAATCAGACTACCGATTTCCTTGGATGATTGTTTAGGGGTAGTGTCTATGACTGGTTCTTTTGAATTGATAGGTGAGGTGTCACCTGCCTTTTGTGAGGGTATCTCAGCTTGACTTAGTACCTACTTTCCTGGCGCAGCTGCCTCTGGGTTTTTCTCTCCTCGATCGGGGATTTCGCCTCCATGTTTCGAGGTATCCTTTTTCTTTGTCCCTTCCTGATTTTTCTCCTTGCCAGGACTTGAGTTCTTTGAGCCTTTGGATTTTGTCTGCTGTACATCTAGAAGATTTGGGGTTTTCCCTTTAAAATTAGGGGGAGGCAACTATTCCGATGCTCCTTGAATTTGAGGAAATCGGCGATATCTCCAGGTGGTAAGGCCTAAATCTGGGTCAAGACTTTAGAGTAGGACCTCACACCCTAGAAGATTTCATCATGGGGTGAATCCTCGTGTTTGTATCTCTTCAGAACACAATTCGCCAAGTGATTACTCACAACCTTATTTGGGTCATGATTTTTGAACTCAATGTTCACCAACTTCATTTCCTCCAAGGTCCTGGCCTCGGCTTTGGCATGGAAAAAATCTAATAAAGATTATGACCCAATGTGAATGGGGAAGGGTGGCCATAACTTCTTTGATAGTCCTTTGAGCTCCTTTCTTATTCCACCAAGCACAGCTTGCCTGGCGATCTTGCGACATATTAGCTTATCTGATAGAAATAACGACAAAACATGGGGGGGAATGGAGGTGTTGAAAACCTTGCTGTATGAATACTCTGCTTCTATATACCAATCTTATACATTAATCAGGTTGTCTGTGATGTTATCTGAAATCTGGGGAGGCAGATGGCTGAAGATAACAACATGCTTCTGTACCATTACCCAGTTAAAATTCTTGTAGATGAAATGTTTGGCCTTATCCTCCCAAAGCTTCAAGTGGTAGACATGGATAGCCTTAGCATCAGATGGAGTCTAGCTCCATCTCATCAATGGGAAAGGTGTCATAAAGAAAATAACATCCATGATGTAGGCAGACATAAATAATGAAGATGTTCTCCCGCCAACTTTCTGTGCTCGATATTCAATAATTCGACTAGTGAGACTGTCCGACATCAGTTTGGCCCAGTCGAAAGAAAAACCTTCAACGACTGTATAAATGAGCAGCACCCATGGGAGGAAAAAGTGAGTTGTGCCCTCCTTCCTGTACAGTCTACAGGCCATCATTGCTACATACTTGAACTGTGGATTTAAAGAGGATATTGAATAAATTCCATTAGTGTCGGCCCTAAATTTCACGAGGTGTGAAACCCAGTCTTTGATAAGATCAGATAAAATTTTCCCGAACTGCTCACATTCCTTCTTTTTGAAATCCTCTAGGAATTTGGTATTGTAAATATGATTTGGTGTGGGTGACAATTTATACATTGTGTGTAGGTGCTCTGGTCTGAAAGACCCAACTGCTTCCCTCTGTTCATTGAAAATCGTTATGTTCATGAGGTCTATATGGTCCAATGCCCATCTGACCATATCATAATAGGGGAGAAGTTGTGGCCTTGTTGCTATTTTGTGCATCTCCACTTGAGCAACGATTTTGTATTTGGTGGACATGTCATCGTTCTCCTCATCGCAAGTATCATCCGAGCAATTTATCACCTCGGGCTGCAGAACATTGGAAATATGTGTCCACGTTTTAATAGTATTGATACTTCGAGGTGAAGTATCAGAAATAATATTTGAACCTTGGACTGAGCTCTCGACGACTGCCTTGGGCCCTTTTCATGGAGCCATGGTGTATGACCTTGCAATTAGATCCCCTGTCGCAAAAGATTGAAAACACGGACATAAGTTATCCTCATGAAATAGTGTTGTGTAGAATAGAAAGGAAAGATGAGATAATGAAAGAAAACCCTCTACTTCAACACTTAAGTTCGTGCTAGTCCTTATCGACAGAACGGTTAAATGGTTTAATGGAAATATTTTAGCAAATAAGTGGGATCTTACTGTCAATCACTTCAACGAAATTCAAATAAATGGCATAAATATTTGACGACTCGTAACTTGGGAAAAGAGCAGAAACGTTAAAATCTTCATCCGTAGATTGTACGGTTAAAATCTACTCAAGGAATTAATTAATCCAGGTTATCTCCTTTAATTTTGTGCTTTTAGTCCTTTATCCCCTTTTTGGCGCTCGTCGTATCAGACGATTTCGCTTCTAGCCTTTGAGACCCAAAAGCTCGAAGTCGCGATGGTGCGAAATTGTTTATAATTTGTGATTTAACTTAAGATTTTAATTAACGCATATTAATTGATGAATATCGCGACTTCAGGGATCAGAGTTACAAAGGTGTTGTGTTTTAAGGCAATAATCGTCGAGTCGCGAAATCACGATAGAGACTAACTATGGTTTAAAAAGATTACTCTTGATATTTACCTGAGTGCCTTGAAAATACTTCGCAACTTCACATCTCGGAGGTTTGGAAAGTGTTCGACGAGTAACTCCTGAAACGCGAGAGCACGAGATGATGACATCAAACGATCTTTACTTAGATTATCGATAACTGTGGTTAGAACTAAACCCTATCGCTACTTTTCATGTCGGGATACTGGGGCTTGGTAGGTACATCGTGAAATACGCGAGATCCTGAAATCCAACTTTTTGGGCTTAATTATAACCTCTTACTTATTTAGAAAGAATGGCGGCTCTAACCTTTGAACCAAGAGTATAAAAATAAAATAATACGTTCCAACATGCACAACCCAAAAATATCCATATCAGACATAGTGGGTAGCCATACCTCAAACACCATGATGAAACATTCCATTTGACAATTCTAAACACACAGTCACAATATCATTTACTCAACCCATCGTGTCGAGATATCAATCTAATATATTGTTGCTCAAATTAATGAAACTGCAATCAAAACCATGTTGTGTAAAACTCGACCTCATCCTTGATGACTCAATCAAATAGCCATAACGCATACAATGGATAGAATTTCCATAGTCATCCTGGTTGAAATAACCATTTTTCCAAAAATCTCATAGTTACAGTGACCATTTATTCATGGTGTAGGAACACCACACATACAAATGCATTACGTGCGACATCATTAAACCATTGTAACTAATGTCGAGTTTAACATCCCAATAATATTTAATGCAAAAGATAGTGACTGCGTATCAATCCTAATATTCAATCAACTGATTCAATGTTGAGCTTATTACTTGGACTTTCATAATAATCAGCATCCCGACCTAACATGTTGTGGAAACCATACATACCCACACATCAACATGAAGTGATTTTGTGACTTACTCAATTAAAAACAATACTGGTTTATCAAAACACTAGGAGAGTGACTGTGTATTTGATCTTTCCAATTAACCATGCAGGGTCTATCCATTGTAATAACATAAGAAGTGACTAGATACCAAAACCAAAACGATTGTTACATGATCAACTGGGCGAGCCTATAATCAATTATGTTGACAATACATACCCATCAACAATAACTAATAGTAAACCAGACAGGCCATGCCGATATTCTCTATCAACCCTCAGACCTGTAGAGTTGAGGGTTTTCTCTATGGCCAACACAAGGAAAGCTAGATCCAACTCCTTTCAATGGTGAAAACCTCTGAGACCAATGGTGCATACACAGAGAGATCCACAATTTATTCATGGACAAGGTAACAAATCCCACGAAAGGAGGGGCTATGAATAGAAAAGAAAATCTCTAATTCGGTTTGGTAATGATATTTAATACATGTAGGGTATAACCCTCATGGATCTCCATTCGGCCAACTACAATGTTGAGGTTTAAACAGGGTCGAGAAAGAGAAATATAACCCATTGCACGACCATTTATAGTGACAACAACCCAATTCCCAAGTGAACAAGATGCAGGGACACAGAGTGCTTCCAACCATTAAAACCCCATAAAATCCAAAGACTGGGTAAGGTGATATGAATGAGTGAAGACAGCCAGCCACCCAAGACCAAACAAAAACCCTCCAACTAAACCAACAAGGATAACAGAGAGCCCTTATGGCTACTAACACCTAGGATGACCAATAACACTATGAATTCAATATTATTGTAGAGAAAACCATCACACTTCATTCCAAAAATCACAATTTTACACAGTTGCAATACTTAATGAAATCACAACCCATACATTCAAGCCAATATCCATTTCATAAATAGATCAGACTCATGGATGGTCAAAAAAAGACATACTTGTAATCCAAGAACCTTAAAACGCGAGTTGGCTGAGCGGTTCCTCTCTGCTTGAAAATTGGAGCATAACCACAACAACAAGGTTGAACAATATCCCGACTAGGGTGACGGCCAATGGAAGGAGTAAGGGCGACGTGCAATAAATGCATGTCGCCTCCACCCACAATCATTTAATTCATTAGTACATGACAACCATTCATTTAAACCATGCATTGGAAATGGCATATAGTACTTGTCAAACACACCACTCACATCATACCTTCCATTTCCAACTTGACCATATTACATATCAACTATATAATCCAAATAATTAAACCATGTATCGAACCATCACCAATAGCATGATCTGCATCAACTTATGCCATAACATAATCACCATGCATATCAACTATATAATTAAAAAAAATCGCATAGCTATTAACTTAATAGCTAGGATAACAACAACTCATTAAAAATCGATGCATGTAGTATAGTATATATCATGGTTTTAGTTTCTTCCCTTTGATTTTATATTTCTTTTTTCCCTTTTCCAATTGCTTGTGTATGTTATTGCTAACATGTTTACTGTGCAGGTCTCCTAGTAATAGATCCCAATAACAGATATCGGTGATAACAAGGATAACATAGGCCATTGTAAAATAAAACTTGAGCCTAGAGCAACAAAAAACACAGAGCATGCCTTCTGAATCTCCAATAAACCAAGATTATATCACCATGTAAGTAGCATTGAATAATAGAACAACATAAAATAAGCACCAGACCTGATCTCCAATCTACAAGGGGGTCTGACCTACTAGTATTATTTAGCTTTTATAATAATAGGCTTTAGCAACACTTTGCGGGCAAAACTTCGTTGCGATTTTAATCGTCGACGATGCCAAAAATTTACCTCAACTATTTTAGTCATAACTTTCTCATATGAGCTCTACTTTGGCCCAAAATATCTCATTGGAAATCTTTCTTCTAGTTATTTTATTTAAGCTAAAAATATGAAGTGTACCTTGATACACTCTATTCCTTTTTGGACAATTGGCTTAGGTTGATGGAAAATGTTGGATTACTGAGAGGGGGGGTGAATCAGTGATAGCATAATTATAATCATTTTTCTTCAAATGTTATATCAATGTAGAATTATTGTCCAATAATGAAAAGTAAGAAATAAACAATCACACACATACATAGTACACCAATGTTTTATGTGGAAACCCAAATTGGGAGAAAACAACATAATGCTTTTTCTTATATGTCTTGAATAATTACATTCATTGGAATCACCAAATTCCTTTGTTTTCCAGCTGCAACTGGAAGGAGGCTCCAACCCCCTAGTTTCTCAGGTTACAACCTGAGGGAAGCTCCAACTCCCCAATTCTCTGGCTAAAA
>ML836180.1:0-47303 GCA_009831015.1 Picea engelmannii
CCCCTGCTACAGCTGGGGGCAGGAGAAAGAAGAAGGAGCCCACCGCTCCACTTCCTCCACGCATCCCACCACCTTGCGCACTATGTGAGAACGAGGGCCACCAAACCAACAACTTTCCATCACTACCTGAACTACGAAATTTGATCCCCTTCAACCAAACTACCACAACACCCGCCACTACTGCTAATCCCACCACTACCACCCACCCTTCCAGTAGTAAAGGGTTGCGGACCAAATACGCTTGTGCTATATGTTCAGAGTATGGTAATTATACCCATCATTGCCCATCACTGCCACGCTTTCGACAGACATTAGCCGCCGTACGCCAGAACTTCCAAAACAACCCCAGTCCTGCTATGTCCTCCTCAACAAATATCACTGACATCCGTTATGTCACCACTTCAGTCATTGAACGTATGAGACGCCAATGCTCTCTCTGCGATTCATTAGCTCATTTTACCTACCAATGTCCTATGATCCTTGAATATAGGCAACATCAATTGACCCTACTCCACCGACCCACAACAACGATAATTGACATCCTCGTCACTAGAGGCTCTTCATGTCATTTATCCCAAACCTGAGGCACTCCCAACATCTCCATGGTTTTTAGATGACGTATTTGAGGATTCACCCCCCAACCCCCCCAACTCTCCCGCTCATTCCCCTACAGACACTCTCCATCCAACCACCACGGGTACCCCTCAGTACTTCAATATATGGTTTATGTCGAGTGAACGCTCACCATCTCCTAGCATTGTTCCTCCTGCTTCTTCACCAGGGGGAAACCACATGGTCACTATCACCAAAATCACTCCTCATGACCCCTTGTAGTCCTGGTGTTTCCAATGCGACGAGGAAATACTCGAAGAGCTAAACCACCCAGATCTCCTTGGGATGCGCTACATCACCACACACTCTTCTCTCCACAGGAAGACCCCATGCCTCCTAACCAAAACCCCATTTACGTGATCGAAACCAAGGATTTTATCCCATCAGGGACTATCGATTGGTTCAACAATCCCATTCCTTCTCCTGATGCATTTGAAGAAGGAAACATGGCCAACATTTCCCCCACTATTAAAATCGACATTTCCATTAAAAATGGCATCGTCGAAGAAATCATCATTGGAGCTGCTTGCACTCCTCAGGAAATCGACGCATATAAAGCCCTCTTCCAAGAATATAGGGATATTTTCTCCTGGTCATACACGGAAATGCCTGGCCTCGATCCCTCTATTGTCGAACATCACATCGACACCTAGCCCGATATTACACCCATCCGCCAAAAACAACGACTGCTACATCCATCCAAAGCCGCGGCTATCAAAGCCGAAATTGACAAGTTACGCGCTACCGGTTTCATTTACCCCATCGCTTATACCTCATGGGTTTCCAACCCTGTACCCGTTGACAAAAAACAGGGCACTATCCGCGTTTGCATAGACTTTCGCGATCTCAATAATGCATGTCCCAAAGACAACTTTCCAACGCCTTTCATTGATCAAATTATCGACGACTGCGCCGACCACGAGGCTCTCTCCTTTATGGATGGATTCTCTGGCTATGGCCAAATTCAAATCCACCCAACCGATCAGTATAAAACCACATTCACTACCCCGTGGGTTACTTTTTCATATCGTGTCATGCCTTTCGGCTTAAAGAATGCCGACGCAACTTTCCAGTGGGTGATGACATACATCTTTCACGATCTGGCTAATATCATCCTCGCCTACTTGGACGACCTCACAACTCGATCCAAGAAACGCACCTAGCATATAGATGATTTACGAATCATCTTTCAATGGTGTCGTCAGTACAACATCCGCTTGAATCCTCTCAAGTGTGTGTTCCGTGTCACCGAAGGGCGCCTCCTCAGTTTTATTGTTTCCCAAAGCAGTATTACTGTAGACCCCCTCAAAGTCCAAGCTATCACCAAAATTCCACCTCCCCGGAATTTACGGCAAATTCAGAGTCTACAGGGCAAAGATAAATTTCTTAGACGCTTTGTCCCAGATTACGCCATACACGCACACGGTTTCCTTCCCTTACTATGTCACGACATCCCATTTCACTGGGACGACCATGCCCAATAGTCATTTGACAATCTTAAAGCAACGCTTTCAAATGCACCTTTAATTCATGCACCGGACTAGAATCACGACTATATCCTCTACGTATCAGCATCAGCTGTATCAGTAGCCAACGTCCTCATCCAGCTTGGAGATGACAATAGTGAACACGTCATTTATTACGTTAGTAAAAACCTCTCAGGGCCACCCTTAAAGTATAAACACGAAGAAAAACTCGCTCTTGCAGTAGTCCTCGCAGTCCAGAAACTACGCCATTACATTCTGCTTCGCACCACAAAGGTCATCGCAGATTCCAACCCTATGCAGTACTTGCTCAGCCGCCGACAAGTTAACGGAAAATTCGCTTGATGGATCGTTATCCTTCAGGAGTACGACCTCGAGTTCTCAACACCTAGGAGTAAGAAGTCCCTCGTTCTCGTCGAACTTGTCATGGCCCTCCCCTATGACACCACCAGCGCCCCTGTCAACACCGACTTTCTTGATGAACATCTCTTTTACATCACTTCAGATGATCCTTGGTACGACGACCTCCTCGTCTACCTCCGAACTCAAAAGTTCGGTAACCACCTTTCATGAGATGATCGTTGATGTATTCGCCATCAGGCCCCCTGCTACCTTCTCATCGGAGACATCCTATACCGGTGGGGCGTTGACACCATTATTCGTCGATGCCTGACTATTGACGAGGCCGACAGAGTCTTAAACGACTGCCACAACGATGCATGTGGGGGCCATATTTCGGGTATATCCACTGCTCAAAAGATTATCCAAGCCGGTTACTTTTGGCCTACCTTGTTTCATGATTGCATTCATGCCATGAAACGATGTGAGCAAGGTCAGCTCTACGCCAACAAAGCCCGCACTCCCCTCGCTCTTCTTCACTCTGTCATTACTGCTGACCCTTTTTGTAAATGGGGCATTGACTTTATGACTTGTAATCCCCCCTCCAACAATGGCCACAAATACATCGTTGTCTCCGTTGAATACTTCACCAAATGGGCCGAAGATATGCCCACTTTCAACAACACCGCTGACACTGCAGCGCATTTCTTCTTTAATCACTTCATATCCCGTTTTGGAGTACCCCTCCAACTCATTTCTGATCATGGAAAACACTTCAAGAATGAGATCTTCGTCGAAATCTCATCTCGGTTAGGCTTCTCTCACGAGTTTGCTTCACCATATTACCCTCAGTCTAACGGATAGGTCGAGGCAGTTAACAAAGTCCTCAAGACCATGTTATAGCGCATGGTTAATAAACATAAAACCAATTGGCATCATATGTTATTTTCTACGCTATGGGCTTATCGAACGGTTGTGAAGACTGCTATTGGTTTCACACCATTCCATTTAGTCCATGGGGTCGAGGCAACTCTTCCCATCGAGTGCGAAATTCCCACCTTATGCACCGCAATTGAGCTATTACCTGACACTGCTCCAATGGAGCAGCGCTTGCTGAACTTGGAGTCTCTGGATGAAGATCATTGATCTTCCTTACAGAACAACGAGGCAGCTAAAAAATGATCCAAGGCTACCTTTGATTGCCATGTCAACCTTCGATCATTCTGCGAAGGCGACCTCGTCCTAGCTTATGATATCGCTCATGATACATTTGGCCACGGCAAATTCGAATCACTTTGGCATGGCCCATACATTATCCAACATCACCTCACCAAAGACGCATACATCCTGGCCTCCCCCGAAGACCTCTCTCTCAAAGAACCCGTCAATGGGTTATACTTAAAGAAATTTTACGCTTAAACGTACTCATCCTACTTTAGGTCATTTCTTTTTTAGAGTTTTTAATCTTTTTTTCTCCTACCCTCACGTCTAAACTATCAGTTGTGCTATTGATAGATGCTTCCTCCACCAGCCTACCACATCGGTTACGTCGACGGCGCCAGCCGTTGGACACAAAATCTCGCTTTGGCTGCTTGGGCTCTCTACACTCCCTCACATGAACTTCTCCATTCAAGCGGCATATGTTTGGGGTCAGCAACCAACAACCAAGCCGAATACACTGCTGTCATTGGCCTCCTGGCCGATGCCCAACATCATCATATTCTTCACCTTAGCGTCTTCCTTGAATCTCAACTAGTCGTTCTCCATCTCAACAATGTGTACCGCGTCCGTGATCCTTGCCTCTTTCGCAAATACCTGCAGGTTAGGCTTTTATCTTGACATTTTGATTCCATTACATTTACACATATTCCAAGACAATTGAATCAAATAATGGATAACCTAGCTAATATTGTGTTAGACTGGCATATATCACATCAATCTACCTCTACACATACATAAACACATCACAAATCCTGTCACAGCATATACATAGAATAGACATCATCAAAACATTAACCAAAAACATGTAAACACCACATCGATCTCAAAAAGTATACTCATGTATATATAGGTCCACAGTACCATCTGAATGTTTACATACAAAAAATACACGTATCCGTAGGCCAATACAACACCTCGGTACAAAATGGGCTCACCAGCCTATATACAAAAAATACATATGTACATCAAAGCACCACTCACGGTGCCTCTAAAGCACCACCACCTACCCCTCCCTCAGGTGGTGGCGGCCCACCAACACCTGCCCCAGGAGGTGTTGGCCCACCCCCTACAGGCCCCTCCTGCCTTGGTGGCAGTCGTTAGCTTGTCATCGCCGCAACCATTGCTGCTCGTCGCACGATGGCCCGCCATGGTGGCGGAACCTCCACACACTTCTCCAGGAATGTCTCGTCCTAGATACGAGACCATAGGCCCTCTGGCATGTCCTGTAATACTGTCTCCAGCCGACGACGTATGTCCTCATAATCATCTCTGACCGCCGCCGGAGGAGCATGTGATGGCCCAACTCCTAGGTCATCAAACCGACGCCTCCTCTCCGCCCTCTCTGGCTTAGCCGGTCGCACCGCGGCCTCATCCCGCCTGCATCTCTCTCCCCGTGGCGGTCTCTTTGGTTCTCGCTGCAACTCCACCTTGCGCCCGCGAGGTGCCACATCTGCACACGCAAACAAACAACAGCTAGTATCAACATCTATATCATATACATATGGACTATGATCTCAAAAAGAAATTCGCAAAAATATACACATAAACATCAAACATACCTCGATGATCAAAAACCTCCCCTGGTGGTAGCACCATGTCTGGATCATCCCGGAAGTCCACCCCGGCATAGGGGTAACGCAAAATCACCTGCGACATCTACCACCATACCTGTGTCGCCTCTGCTGAAAAGAAGTGGCCACCTTCACCACCACCGTGGCGAAGAAACACCGTCGACCATCGCCTCAGCCGTGGCTCTCACGCCCCAGGTGCACCCAATAGAATCCTCGGGCACAACATCGACACCCTCTATAGAAACCAGGCCACTAGGATGGACCCGAACGCAAACTCCCCTGTATCCGTTGATCGACAGTGGTCCAACTGCGCCACCATCCTCGCATGTAGCGTAAGCCCCCAAGCGAAACGCTCGCCGGCCAACAGTCTCTCCAGCACCAGAAGCTGGCCACCACTGATACACTGGGTCGCCAATGACCCATATACTCGCACAATCATCGCTGCTATACAACTATGCGCCAGGGAATCTATCGCTGCAATGATCACCACCATCCCGGACATAAAGTTCCGACCTGCACAATATCTCCGGCCAATAGTCTTGAGCAGCGTACCCCTCGGCAACACCGGCTCCGCCAGTAGGGGCGTTCCCCGAAAGGGAAGCCCTGTCAAGAAATATACATCCTCCACCGCAGTGAAGGGGATATGCTCTCCTCGCACGAGGAAGCAGTGCAACTCTGGACTCCACATCTGGATCAGGAACTGTAAAAGATACTCCTGTGCCCGTATCAACGGGCACTCAAAGAACTTTAGCAGCCCACAGGCTGCCAAAGTTGTACACACACCTGGCCCCTCAATGGCCACGACGTCTCACAGCTGATACCAGTCTCGCTCTCGCCATCCCACTGACACCGTCACCACCGTCCACCTGAAAACAATATAGAGTCCTATATCAACTCAAGCCACCATCAACAACATAAAAAAAACTCATTTTTATTCACCTCAACCTTGCCTCCTAGGTGCGGTTTTGTTACCCACAGACGCGCACACATGCGCGCCTATTCACTACATAGGTGCACACACATGCATGCCTGTTCATTACACATTTGTGCATCAGTGCGCACCTGTTTGTTTCACAGGCGTGCTCCTACGTGCGCCTGTTCACCATACAGGCGCGCCTAGGTGCATGCCTGTTCAACCCATAGACGCGCACTTGTGCACGCCTGTTCAACTCACAGGCGTGCTCTTGAGCGCGCCTTAAATGTTCTCTGCCACGCCCCCATGCGCGTATATCCAGGGGACAGGCGTGCACATATGCATGCCTATCACCGGATCGCTCGCGCATGTGGGGCCCATATCCCCTAAATGTCTCTGTACGCCCCCCCGTACAGCCCCTGCCCAAAAAATGAAATCCTATTTCTATGTAGGATGATCAGACCACTAACCTGACACTCGCTAATCACCACTCGAATGCCTCGTCCTCCCCGAATCTCTAAATCTCCTCTAAAAACTGCTCGTCCAGTCACTATTGCAGCAGGTACAAATGAGGTGGCAATGTGGGCCCTACAGCTATATATAGGCCTTTTTCCAATCTTCCACTCACTATTCCGAGAGCCCACGGTGTCCATTTTTCAATCCATCTTCAGCCACGTGATCAACATCCCGTCATCTACATCACATCAGTCCCTAGGCCTCTTTTCATCCTGAGCTCCCGGGGCACCTTTTTTTTTCATACCCTGGTCAGGTATGCATGCACATATTCACGCTTATCAAATACATGCTCATATCTTTGATTCTCTTCAGAAATTGTTCACTTTGGGTATTTTGGTTTTCATGTGTGCAGGTACTTGATCATTATACATCGGCACAACCCCTTCAAGTATATACTCAGCACTGGCATGTAGTCTTTCCCACTGTATCACACTTTCATTTCCAGTCACACCCTCTGATGTTTACCTCTAGGATCCCCATTGCCGGCTCTGCAGTACCCACACCTCCATTTTGCATCTTCGGTACTGTTACCCGGTAGCATTCTTACCCACATGAGTTGTCCCATTCATAGCACCTTTTGACACTTTTTGACACTCATGCTGTTCTTCATTACCCTTTAGGGATGGGAGTCCCGATAGTCTTTCATCATGTCGCGAATCAACCACATACTCCTCCTCATTTTGCTAGCTTTCCCACACGGACTCCCAGATTGTCCCTTCTCGGTTCTATTTTTTACCTGCACCTCCACAGTATCATGAACCCTCCATTTCCTCCACAATCAGTTTGCCCATCTATGAACCTAACTTCATTTCACCTACCTCATACAGAAACTCACCAATGGGGCCCCCACCCTTCATTAGTTTTCCAAGCAAATTATGCCCTACGTGGGCCACCCATATCACACTGGGGCACCCGTTTCTGTATTTGTACATTTCTCCCCAATTATTCGTTATTTATTGTACAAACGCCTTTATTTCCAGTCGTTACATTATCTTTTTTTTCGTCCCCTTTGGCGACCTGCTTCCCTCCTTTTGGCCAAATGCAACCCATGTCACCCTTGGTTGGAGCATTACTTATCATCTATCCTTACCGGCATCGTCCATATCTTCAGAGTACCCCATAGGTCACTTACCTCTACCCTCTGAATTTGTTCACCTTGTCCCGCCTCTGGCACAACTTATCACCGGTCTTGTCGTCCCCCTGACACTCGACCTCGTTACACGGTTGCGACCACTTTTTATCTCATACATCCTCCAACCAAGGGAAGTCTTGAGTCCTCCCACTTCTTGACTTCATCCATGTACCTCTGCCACTTCCTCACCTCAGTAGATTTCCCGAAGCCCTTTGCTTCTGGGAGTCGCGTTCCCATTTTGTCGACATCAACACAATTTTCCAGAAGGGTGACAATATCTTGATTCTCATTATCCATTCAATGAGAGATCTCAGATGGCACAGGGTGAAACACCATTGCTCCCTGCTGTCGTTGACCCCCATAACATTCAACACCAACACTTTCTCATGTTACGGTGGGTCTTACTTTGCGACTATTGCATTTATTTCTCCCATTTGCCGAAGATCTCTGAACTTGGCTGGGCTATCAATGCCCACATGATTGCTGCTACTTATTACCGCAATCACTGCCTACTATTCAGAGTATGTTCATTTGCAGAATTATCTTTTTCCTTTATCACCACCGCCCCTGATGGCACTGCAGTTGTCTACACCAACGCTTCAGTCATCTTTATCAGAGTTACATGACAGGAGCATGGGGCATGCCCGCCTCGTTTGTACACAATTTTATATTTTACACACCTCATTGAAGGTCGGGTCCTACCGGTTCCTTTTTCCCTCCAACTGATTGCTCTGGACAATCACACTATTACTCTCTCTTACAACAACATTCTCAGTAGAAGAAACATTGATGGATTTTGGCTATACATATGCTCCTAACCTCATCCATCAGGGGGCATCTGTTATCACTGAAATTTCGTCCGCACATGGTTAACAAGAACTTAGCATCGTCAAACAGTGATGAAGTCATTCATGGACCTGAATTAATACCACAACATTCAAAAAGGTAAAAAAACTATACAAAGTAGTGAAAAATTGAAGAGCGCTTTGCAGACATTGGGCGCGTGCGCACATGCGTGGAATAGGAACGTAGAAATCGCGCACAGGCGCACGATGCGTGACTGTTAGCGCAAAAATCCACGCACCTGCTAAACGACGCATTTATGAAAGTGGTCGGCCTCCCAACCACTTATGGTTCAGCTCCCAAGCCGATTTGACCCTCAAATCTGGGCTGGATCCAACTGGTGGGCTGGTCAAAGACCTAATAATGCCCTAAATGGCCTCTTTTCAGACTACAAAGCAGTTAAACAATAACCCAATGCAATGCTATAAAAAACCATGAATGCACCTCATTTTCTCAAGGAATTCAAAGCAATGTTATGCTGCCTATATGGTTTTGAGGACTTCATCCTTGACACAAGCACATTGGCACCATTACATTGGACAATCCATCTCACCATTGAGTGGATTTGTAAAGAGTTCTTTCATCACCATTTTCATTTTCTTTGTTGTAAGAAGAGCTAGTTAGTGAGGGTCCAAGAGCCTTCCCTTGGAGGAAGAAGGGACTCATAGTCCCCTTTCTTCTTGGTGCTTTGTTTTCATCAATAGATCAGCCTCAAACATTGGTGACATGGGTCTTTTTGTTCTTTTTATTTCTATGTCCCTATGCTCATGATTTTAATTTTTATTGCATCTATTAGTTTAATTCTTAGTCATAGTTTTTGTTTTTCTTTCTCTAACTCTTTTCTCTACCGCTGTCCTGCTCATCAGACCCAACTGAGCTTGCAAGCACCTCTTATTTTCTCACCAAGGTGACAAAAGAGGCGCAACAAATGTTGTACCTCGACAATGTGCAACTCTCCAGCCCAATGAAGATTATATCTCATCAACTTGACATACACACAAAGCCATCTCGTTCATGCTAAATCACCCAAGTTGCACCCATCACAACTCACCATGAAAATCCATTGTAAGTCCATCCACATGGTTGGAAACCTGCCCCACAACATACTTCTATGAGCCAATCTCTCTGCCAATCCACCAAAATTCCCAATATGCCACACCACCAAGCTGCAATTGTCCACAAATCCTCGTCTGAATGGTATACTCCATGTCTCAAACGAAACAAAATCAATCATGTTTCCACCAACAACCGACACTTTTTCTCCCTTTAAGAGATAACTCCTCAACACTGCTACAACTCCCTCTCAGAGTTATCACTTGTGACTTGCCCAGAACAAGAACAAGAACAACACTCCTCCAATGTTGTATCCCAAAATGTGTCTCAAGATGATCCCCTTCTCTTCATATCCCAAGCTCTGATACCATGTCAATTTTCACATGCAACTCTATGTGACTAATTTTTAGATCTAAAAATTGCTTCCTAGTGAACTAACAATAAACCCTAGATGTTATCACTGAACAATTTTACACTGAAAATAATTAACTGAAAATATATGTAATGGAAACAACAAGATCAGATATGAATCATCAATGCAAAAGAGGTACAAAATTTCTGTTCTGTAACCTTGTCAAGTTCAAAAATCGTGAGCGAAAAACTAGCCCTCCCAGCCAATACAATTTCACCAAAATTTGAGGACAATATTGTCCTCCAATAACAAAAAAAAAGCAGAAAACCAAACCTCAACAAATCCTTGGAAATTCCTACTACCCACAAATTTGATGTAGACCACATTTACGACATGATGACATCACCTATACTACTGCTGACATCAGTCTGTATGGACCTACTCCTGCCCAAAAACCTTGTATAAATGTAAGTGATTGGCCTTACTACAACCTGCGTACATACGCGACTATGCCTACTGCAACATGTGTACATACGCGATCCACCTTCCTGCAACCCACGTATATACACGATTCACCTACCTGCAACTTGTTCACATACATGACTGTGCCCACTACAACCTTCATACACTTCCGTACGATTTTCTTCCTTTGGATGCCTCTCTCTCCCACATGTGCGGTGTGATTTTCCCTACCAAGAACAAAAAATAGAGAGTCCTCAACCCCAGGCTAGATTTTCCATAGTTGCGGAAATTCCCTTGTTGAAATCACCAAGCTCCTTGGCACAAGTGTAGACTCACTTATGCCAACTCCATCATGTCTCCACATTCTCTGCACAATATGAAATGTCACAATGACCTCTCTCCTTTATATACAAGTCTTAGGGGTCAACATAAAAGCCCCTCTACAAGTCAACATCAAATTACAATTTCTTGTGGGTGTGAACCCCTAACATAAACCCATAAATCCCACCACCAAAATGATGAAGCCCCAACTTCATTCAAATAACAGTTTTCTCCAAAAAAAGATTGTAATGTGGTGCCCACGACGATTCCCACATGCCCAACACCTCGGGCACATGAGAATACTTGCATGAAGCTACAAAAATCAACAATTGTTGCATTCATGCTGTGTGGTTCAGCGAATGCTTTTCGAGACAAGAATTTCATGCTTTATTTCATATCAATTCAATTGGTGACTCTCTTAATAGAGAATTGTAAGAGCTACATTTTATAATTGTAAGAGCTACAGTTTGCGCAATTAAAGGTTATCAACCCTTCATTGGTCAACAACTGTTCATGATATATAGATTATCTGCATGCATTAGTTTTCAGTTGTTTTGTTTATGTTTTCATTGAAGGTTGTCAATCTAGATGACATAGTGGATCCAACAAAGTACTGTTGAATATAAAAAATTATATTCGACTTGCAATTCTACCTTAGAATATCCATTGTTAGATGAGCAACTAGTTTTGAGAGTTTGTTTCATAGTTTATTAAGGATGATGTGTCTTTATTAGTTCTACATATATTGTGCCTGGTGCTTTGTAAGTTTACAAACCCGTATTGATAATTAATGTACCTAATTACTACTATATAATTCCCCTGAAACCCCTTTTGAGCCCATTTTCCCAAGTCAAAAGATTCTTGTTTAAATCTAGCCACAACAAGATTTTGGTTTTTAAAGGAGCATGCAACTTCCAAATGCGATCCCATCACTAGGAAGTTTCTTCATTGAAAGCCTCCTCAATTTGAGATTTATATCCTAACTTAACCATGAAGTCTCCATTATGGAGTTTTTTTGACCAACAAAAAGAATCTTCCTGATCTTCTTTGAGCTTGATAAAACTTGAGCATAATTTGGCAACAAATATACAAGATTTTGCATCCTACCCACCAACCAACCCAATATCGTTGGCAGATTTCCAACCTGATATAAAAAACCTGTCATGATTTGGGCCTTTAGCACCCCAAAGGTAAAAACGACCTTTCCAATGCAATAGAGCCAAGAATTCATATGAGAGTTTATAATCCACGTCAGACCCTGCCCAAGGGTCCTTGCCTATTCAAACTTTCTTACAATTTCCAATTCTCCAAACTGTCCATTTGCTAATGAGCGAGAAAGCATCCACAAAATATTTCCATACTATAGAGAAATTGTTGGAGCATTTGAGGGTGGGACTAAACCATTCCTCCACTGACAGACCCCCTATATATTTGGAGAACATCACCCTTCCCCAAAGCAATTGATTGGAGAGAAACCTCCAAATATTTTTTGCTGCTATGGCATGACTAAAAATATAATTTTTTTTGATGCCCCGACTTCCTAGGTTCTTGGGCATAGCTATATGAGACCACTTGACCAGTGGGATTCCCCCAATTTTCTTGCTTCTTTTCCAGAGAAAGTGAAGACATACCTTCTTGATATTTGTCAGAATTCCTTTCGAGATTTTTCCCATGGAAGCCCAATAAACTAGGATGCTTTAGAGCATTGACTTCAGTAGGATTAAATGACCACCATGAGGCAACCACTTGTAAACCCATAAAGGAACTTGGGCTTCAATATTTTTTTAGAATCCAAATCCAGTCCTCATAGGAGTAGGCATTTGGCTTCAGCGCAAATTCAAGATATTTTAAGCATGTATCAATAATATGCCAAGAGAAAGGAAGGAAGATATCCCTCCGAATATGCATATCTTGATGAGGGAAGTTGTAGAGGATAGTGGATTTGGCCATGTTGATTCCCATGCTAGTAGTGATACGAAAGAGGTCCAAGATCCTTTTGAGTGCATGTAACTCCAAGGGAGATCCTACACCAAACAAATTAACATCATCAATGAAGAGAAGGTGAGAAATAGTTTTAGAAGTAGTAGTTTTGAATCCCTTTAGATCTCCACGAGACCTTGCATATCTAATGATTTTTCTTAGCCTCTTAGTGACTGATATAAAAGGAAAGGGAGACAGGGGGAAACCCTACCTAATGCCTCTAGAGGGACATAATCATTTGGAGGGAGAGCCATTGATAAGCATCGCGAAAGAGGTAGATTGGATGCATCCCATGATCCAGTTGAATATTGATAGATGCTTTCCCATTTTGATTAAAACCAATCGAAGGAAGACCCAACTGACTTTTTCATAGGATCTGAAGAGGTCAATGTTTAGAATGATCATATGGATTTTTCTAATCTTGACTGAGTGGAGTGCTTCTTGAGCCATGTAATCTAGAACATGGATTTGCCTCTTGAACAAAAAGCCAAATTGCTCTTCTGAGATGATTTCACTAAGGAGGGGCTTCATCTTGTTTTCTATTATTTTTACAATAATCTTGTAGATAACAATATAACAAGAGATAGGCTTGAAGTCATCAAAAGAGAACGTTTCCCACTTTTTCAGGATTAGGGGTAGGAAAGTGGAGTTGAACAAGTCAAGAAATTTCCATGAGCTTTTGGATTCCTGTACCAACTTGAACAGGTGACCTTTTAAGAGCTAAAAGAATCTGAGGAAAAAATCAACCATGAGGTCATCGAGAGTGGATCTCTTGCCTTTCTTCATTAAGGAGAGGGTGGATAGAATTTCACTTTCATACACATTTGTAGACAAACATGAATTCATATCATCGGAGAAAACCCAGGGAAAAATCCTGATCACTTTTAAGATTTCTTCAATAGGGCATCCATTATGTTCATGAAAGAGCCTGTCAAAATAGGCCCGCCCGACTTCTACCTATTCTTAAAAAGAACTTACAATACCCCATCCTGATCAAGAATTTCCCAAATCATGTTGAGGATTTTTTTGCAGTTGGAATATTGGTTAAAAAAGTTAGTGTTATTGTCTCCTTCTACCAGCCAAACAACTCTACTTTTGAGACAACACCTAGAATATTCTTTGTCTAAGAGGTCCTACCTCTAGTAAACAAGAGACTTGAGGGAATCTTCCTCATCCTATGAGAGGGCGCCTGGCTCATGGTCCACCGAAAGGCCATTGATTTTCTTCTCAGTCTCTAGAAGCAAAGCTTGGGACTGATTTAGATGAGATTTATCCCATCCCTTAGAAACCTTCTTGACCTTAGCCACATTGTTGATGAATTGATGCATGTATGAGGCTCCCGAGTCAACCTCCAAAGGCGACCAAATTGAGGTGATAAACTAACGATATTATTCTTCCTGCAACCATGAGTAATTAAATTTGAAGGGAGAGGGGAGATTTGAATCCTTCTTGTTTAACTTTAATATGATTGTCATGTGATAAAAAAGGATTCAAGATGACACTCAATATTTAATTGTCTAGGGATTTTCGAGAATGGATTTAAAGATGATAAACCTATATAGTCTTTTTGCCACAAAATCTCCTCCCTTTCTTCCATTTCTCCAGGTGGGACTTAACTTAGAGCCTTTTGTTTCTTATAGGCCCAAGTGACAAGTCCTGAACCAAGGTTGAAAACATAACCTGCAGTAGACTTCCGATCATCAGGGATCTGAATCAATGAAACCAACCAATAAATGAGTCCCCACTGAACTGTAATGTATCCCAAACTGAACTGTACCACGAACACAACGAAGTATCCTTTTAGATTCTTTCTAATGGATTTCATGGGGCGTTTGCATATACCGGGCAACAAAACCAACAACAAAGGAAAGATCAGGATGAGTATGAGTCAAGTATAAGAGGCTACCAACTAACTGACGGTACAGGGTGGCATCAACTTTAGGAGAAGTACAGGTGGAAATAATATTGACTCCAGACTGGAAGGGAGAAGGGGTTGGTTTACAATCATCCATGTGAAATCGATGAAGAAGGTCACAAGCATACTTAGACTGGGAAAGAAAAATTCCTTCATTTTTTTGCAAAACTTGGAGGCCAAGGAAATAGTGCAAAAATCCTAAGTCTCTCATTTCAAATTTCTTCTTAAGGCTAGTTTTCACATGGTTTAAATGTTTTGAGTCACTACCAGTAAGGATAAGGTCATCAACATAAAGAACAAGGATTATGAGATGGCTTCCCACTTTCTTGGTATAGACATTAGGATCAGAATGACATCTAGAGAATCTAGTGGCAATAAGAAAGGTGTCCATTTTGGCATACCAAGCGCGGGGAGCTTGCTTGAGACCATAAATAGATTTCTTAAGGTGACAAACAAGGCTAGAGTCATTCTGGACATATCCAGGAGGTTGTTCCATGTATATTTCTTCTTGCAAATCTCCATGCAAGAAGGCGTATTTAACATCCATCTGATGGACCTCCCATTTATGTGAGGCAACAAGGGCAATAACAAGACAAACATAATTCATTTTGGTTATAGGGGAAAAGGTTTCATGATAGTCAATTCCTTCAACTTGGGAAAATCCTTTGGCAACTAAACGAGCCTTATGTCTTTCAACACTTCCATCTGGTGCATACTTAGTTTTGTAGACCCATTTACATATGACAAGTTTTCTTCCTTTTGGAAGAGGTACAAGATCCCAAGTATCATTTTCCATTAAAGAACGATACTCTTCATTCATTGCTGTATCCCAATCTAGATGACCTGAAGCTTCTGCAAATGTCTTTGGATCATGAGTTTCTGAAACTTGAGCCAAAAGAGAAGATGCTTGCTGGAACTGTGAACTTGTCTGACGCTGATATGAAGGACCACCGACAATATCACCAACTGCTTCTTGTGTTGAATGGAACCATCTAGGAAGCGATGGAGCTGGTGCTGGTTCAGGTTCAAAGGACTCATCTGGAGGAGGGTGAGCAACCAGAGGTGGATTTTCATCCTCATTGTCATCATCTGAAGAAGAAACCAGATCAGAAGAAGGCACAAACGCCGAAGATGGCTCGTAGGCCGAAGAATGTACAACCGTCGAATTAGGCTCGCAGGCCAAAGAAGGCACATACACCGAATTAGGCTCGCAGACCAAGAGATTTTAATCAAATTTAACATCTCTTCTAATAATAATTTCATTACAATGTGATTGAAGAAGTCTGTAATATTTGACATCTTCAGAATAACCAACAAATATACACTTCTCACTTTTAGGCTGCAATGCGTTCCTTTTCTCATCAGAAATGTGAGCCCACACTATACTACCAAATAAACAGAAGTGACTTACATCTTGTTTAATTTAGTCCAACCTTCTTCCGATGTTATATTTTTAAGAGCCTTTGTGGGAGTGTGATTTACTATGTAATTTTCACAGTTGATGGCATCCACCCAATACTTTAGACTTAATCCCTTAGATTGGATCATACAATTAACCATTTATTTTAATGTGCAGTTCTTTCTCTCAGCAACACCATTTTGTTGTGGTGTATATGGAACTGTGTGTGGATTCCCTATGTAGTGCATTAATTTGTAAAATTATTGTTCACATATTCGCCTCCATTATCTGTTCTTAACCTTTGAATTTGATGTCCAGATTGCTTTTCTAAAAGGGCCTTGTAGGCCAAAAAATTGTCAAAAAATTCTCTCTTAAGTTTTAAGAAGTAAACCCAAGTATGTCTGGAAAAGTCATCAATGAAAGTTAAGAAATACTTGCACCCAAAAAAAGAAGGAGAAGAAAGTGGAGCACACAAATCACTGTGAACAAGCTGCAAAGGACCCGAGGCGTGCCAAGAGGCACATTTTTCAAAACTTTCCTGATGATGTTTTCCGAGAACACAATCGACACAAACACCATCTCTGCATGAAACAAGAGGAAGACAAATCACCATTTGTTGACTACATAGTTGCTGCAATGAGCAATAGTTTAGATGACCAAACCGTTCATGCCAAAGTTTGCTCAAGTCAATGCTATGAGCAATAAAAACTGATGAAAAAGATGATGACCGAAAGTTGTCAAACTTGTACAATCTGGTAATATTATCAATAATTCCAGTTGCAAGAACATGATTAGGATATTTTAGATCCTTGATTACAACTTGGTGAGGTGAAAACTCTATGGTTTTACTTTCACTTGAATGTGTGATTTGATAAACTGATAGAAGGTTACAAGAAAGACTTGGAACACATAATACATCATTGAAATGACCATTTTCTACTTGTATTGTTTCAGATCCTTCAACACTAAGAGATCTATCATCACCAACAAATATTTTCTTGGTGTTACATTCATTTAGAGTAGAAAATATGTCTCTATCCTTAGCCATATGATAAGATGCTCCAGAATCAATAAGCCACTTATCAAAAGTAGAAGTAGAAGGTGTATTTAAGGAGAAACCAGAAGCAGAAAATGCATGTCCATGAGAAGAAGAAGAAGAAGTAGGATCAATACTGATGTTGTGCTTCTTCATCGCTGCTTCTAAAGATGCCATCTTCTTGAAACATTTGGACTCATCATGACCATATTTATCACAAAAGTTGCAATGTCTGTCAGTCTTTTTATTTTTATATTTTTCTCCTTTGTCTCCATTGGGAGAAAAATATGTCTGAGTGGGTTTGGGACCCTTATATGTCTTTTTGTTGTGGACATGAAGTTGCTTCTTGGGATTCTTGGGTTTATCTTTTTGCTGGGAAACTAAGACTTTGTTGGAGGTACCTGCAGTGTTGATCACTCCAAGTTGTACAAGCTTATCTTCCTCTCTAATCAAAGAAACACAAAAGGAATCAATAGTGAGTTTTTCATAAGCTTTCCCTAGAGCCTCTCTCTTGGCATAAAAGGTAGATACAAACACATAATATGCACTACCTAGCTTAGAAAGAATAAGATAGATGCAACACTCTTCCTCCATTTTTATCTTATATTCTTCACATAAAATTCTGAGTGTTTTAAACCTAGATAGATAGTCTCCAAGGCAATAAAAATCACTTGGACTCAAGGTCAATACTTGATTTTCTAACTGTTGTGCTCGAATAATATTGAGTTTACCAAACACAAATTCAATCTGGTCCCAAGATTCTTCGGGGTCATCATTTCTTGGGGGTGGTATCTTAAATCAGGAGAGATGGACATTTCGATTAGTCCACGTGCTTCATCACTCCTATTAGCCCATTTTGATTTCTTATCATCATTAGTGAGTTCTTTTTCCTTTCCCAAGGTAATCCGGTACAAGCCTTTACTTCTTAATAAATCTTCCATATGAGATTTCGAATGGAAGTAGTTGTTGCTGGTAAGCAAGACATTACTTGTAGAAGTGATATTAAATATGCAGATAATGAGGATTTAAAAACTGAAACTGATGATCTGGATGGAAAGATCTCAAAAAGTTATGCGGTTTTATAAAAAACGGTACTGAAAACAGACTTCCGATGTGAGAATTATGCCCTTTTAAAAAAAGGCATAAATGGTAACCAACTAACCACGTGATAGTGTAAGTTGCTTTATGAAGTGACCTACTTTTATAAAGAGAAGTGGGGATCACTTTTACAATGAAGTTACTTTATAACAAAAAAGATGCATGCAAAATAAATAACTCTAAAATAAAATATTAAAGCTACTTATAGTGATTCACTTTTATACTTGAAGTGAAATACACTTTACAATTTTAGCATGAACTTTTTCAAAAAAGTAACAAAAGAGAGACTTGAACTCAAGACCTCTTACTTAATAAGGAAAATTTTAACCAATTAGTCTAGCAAAACATATTGTAATGTTCAGAAGAAGGATTTGGGGTGTTGTTGTTGTTGTTGTGGAAGACGACCTTGGAGAGCGTGCTAAAAAAAACTCTTTTTACACAAGAAAAAAATTTCGCTTCTCGAACAAGAGTTAGATCTCGGTTAGCTTACCCAGAAGATGCACCTTTTCCTATCTGTTTCTGAATTGCCGAGATCGCACAGGGCACAGGGAAAAGAGCATACGCAGATCTAAAAGAGTAGCAACCTGGAAATAAAAAAATACAAACCAAAAAAAACTTTGCAGAAATTTAAAAAATGCGTATTAAGGCTTTATACCTTCGGCTCTGACTGTAATGGCCATATCTTGGACAAACAAAAACCTTTTCGAGTGAAACTAAAAGTGTTTCTGAATGAAACAAGTGCTCCAAACACAATGGAATAGTCCTCTCAGCCCAGAAATGTATGTAAATGACAGAAAATGGATATGAGGCAACTCAGTTTCACGATCTCGATCTACAACAAGAGCGGGTCTTCAAACAGATTCTGATACCATGTTTGACAACACAGGTATTCCAACAGAGGACGAACACCTTCAGTAACCACTCACATAATCAGATCAAAGATCAACACACAGATGTTTTCACGTGGTAAAACCTCTACGGGGAAACATCCACGGCCCTAACCAATGCGACCACTTGGAGCAGTTTATTAATGCAAAGAAAAATATTACAGAGAGATTTTACAAGAGAGTTTCTCACAATCGATCATCGGCAAATGACCCTCCATGCTCTTTAAATAGAGATCATGGACCAATCGGGTGTTAATCCACAGATCAATGGCCATTAAGATCAAAGAGAGTATGAAATGTCAGATCACTCTATGTCGGGAACATATCGTGACCATCGGATTTCCTAACTACAAATGCATACTAAAGAAACACACTAGAAAACACACTTTTACCTAACGACACAATAGACCAAGTAGATCTTAACTAACTCCTAAGTGTCTAAATATACTAACAGTATTAGCAGTTAACCCTCTTGCAATGACATCTTCCTCATTGAAATTGAGGCGAGCGTGAAGGAAGTAATCAAACTTTAGGGGAGGCTTCTCCGAACATTTAGAAGAGAGGGGAAGGGAATTTTTCATAGCTTAGGGACTCCCGTCTAAAGGGGCCAAAACCTCTAGAGAAGGGGTCTCTTCGGGAAGGGAAATAGGCTTTGGAAGTGAGACTCCAACCACCTTGTCCAAGGAAGAGAGGTGATACAAGGGGGAGGAGATAAGAGGGAGGAAAAGAGTGCCAATAGAAGGAGAAGGGAGGGATGAACCATTATCTAATTGAGGCTGAGAAGCGACAATTTGAGAAAATAACTTACTCAAAAGCTCTGCTTCACCACCGTCGAAAGGCTTACTACGGTGGGCCTCACCATCCAACTGAAGTAGAGGACCTTCAATCAATATTTTAATTCCATGTTATGAGGGATCCTTTTTTGATAATGGGGGGACAAGTTCAGCGCATTCCTTCAACTTCTACACTTTTTTCAGTGAAAACACCTGATGAAAGCTTTTTTCACGGTTCTTCAAAACATGTCCAACTTCATGGAATCTGAAACACCTAAATGGAATGCAGTCTATCCTTTGAGACTAGGATAAACCACCATGGACCAACTCAATTTCCTCAAGCAAACCTTCATTAAAATCGACCTCCACTTGCACCCATGCCCAATGGTGATCGGGCTTTGAGTCACATCCCTGTTCCAACTTGAGAAACTTACCAGTTTTATTGCAGATGAATTCAAGAATCTCAGAATGCCAGAAAGGTAGAGGGAGTCTTGGGAGAATATCCCAAATTTCGGTAGAGGACTGAGGTTCCCTTCTAGAGTTGAAATTGACCTCCCAATCCTTCAAGTATAGTCTGAAAGGACACCAAAACTAGTTACGCATGAGAATATAATTCATACACTGGCGCGACTGAAAAATAAAGCACATCCATCCTCTAACTAAAACATGCAATCCAAGGAAATAACCCAGAATCGATATCCAATTTTCCTCCATCCACTTCCCGAGGGTTTCCGACCGAACCTTCTTGCTGCAAAATCTTCCGACTACTGTTTTGCCCTATAGCTCGAGGATGGCCTCCAGCTTATTGTATTCCCCAACAACTGTTTTAACCTTCTCCCTTCGGGTTTTGAGCAATGCTTCTTAGCCTTATAATAGGAGGAAACTTGACAATCAGATGAGGGACCTGGAAAATCTGTAGGTCAAGAGAGCGATGGATTTGCTTGTAGTGGGGGCGTGCCAGATTGAGAAATGATGGGGAGGGGAAAGTGTTCGAAGGAGGAGGGATTTGGAGAGCGACATCAAACGCCGAGACCTCAGGGAGGGAGGAAGCGCCACCAGATATGGAGCATAAAGAGACATGGTCCGACACATTTAGGCCAGGAGGATGATTGCCAAGTAGCAGATTCGATGGGATCGAAAGGGCTGGGAGAAGAGCCCTTTTTTCCTGTTGCATGCATATGAAATCAAAATTAGAGTAGAAGATCTTCGCTATATTAGGAATATCATCACGAAAATCCATTAATCCCATGCAGATAGTCTAGAACTCGCACTGCAGAGAAAAGGGAAGAAATTTTTTCCCTCAGGCAGAAAACAAGAGCCCTGGACCAAGGTTTCCATAGGAGCCCCATCATAGTAGTAACTAAACGTCCAAATTGAAATGAAATTTGGAAAACAAAAACTGAAAATTATCATCATAGGGCTTGAGGGTTTTCATAATGATTCTCTACATAGATGGTAATACTCTTCGAGCCTCAATGCTTTTACAAATGGGGCTTGTACTCTATTCAAATATACAAAGGTGAAGAGCTCAGAGCTTTATATATATAGAGTGAGATTTAGGGCATAGTTTGAGTCATTGGGATTTTAACTTCGGTGCATACCATAATGGGTGTGGATGGAGAAAATCTAGGAACCAACTTTGTGAAGTCACTTTCGAACTTTAAATTTTATTGTCTACTGGAAGATTGAAGAACTTTGTTATAAAATAAAATAAGAAATGTTAAACATTTTTACATAGTAACATATAAAATTCATAGAAATGAGGTGTTAATTCTATAAATTGGAAAACATACATATGCAGAGGGTTATAGAATTAGTTTTATAAGCTACAACTAAGATATATGATCTATTTACATTGAAAATGGATTTGATTATCTAATATATTTACATTGATGGAATTGATCAGTTAATGAAGAGTTTCTATGTTTGTAAGGAGTATACTAATAAATAAAACAAAATCTCTCTTTTTTCAGGTAATAATTTCTGGGAAAATCCTTGAGAACTTTTCCTCATTTCAAGGATGGTACATCATGGTTCAAATCTGTTTAAACAATTTTACACATAATGAGCTCAACATGTCATTAACGAAAACAAAATTTTGGTGGAGATGATAAAACTCCAGCCCACAACCACACAAGCTAGACCCAATTGAAAAAATGAAATCTCTCAATATTATGTATTGTTCATTTATAATTTTTCTAAATATTTATTAATAAACATACTTTGTTTTGTAATTGCTTGAGCCTCATAATATATATGCATTCAATTCAAAACAGGTGGTAATAATCATAAGTTTTGCTATTTTTTCTTTTCTATTTTTGAAAGTAAAAAATTCTCTGCTATTCCATTACTATTATCTTCACTAGAGTGAGCAGAGAAAATGTTTTGCTGCTGAAAGTTCATGTTGCAGTTATAGGTCCCTAGAGTCCCCAACAAGAGAGATTCCTAACCAACCCGTGCTGGAGCCCTGGAGGGAAGTGGGGATATCCGAAGGGAGTGTGTAGCAAAGAAGGGGATCCCATTCCTTGGGTTGTGTAGGTTGAGGGGAAGAGAGCTGGTGGATTGGGATGGCTATAGGAAACTGACTTGTTGTGAGTGGATAATAGACACCGTTTCTTGTGGATTCCTAGCCCTAGCTTGGGAGTGACTTACTGTTGAGATTTGGAGTAGTAAGTCTATAGATGGGTGGAATGTTTTCCCTTTGCAGCGAGTTGCACATTTGATTTAAAAAATAAATGTTTTATATATGTTCAATAATTTTTTTTTATGGGTTTAAATTGTTGTGCATAAACTTTGTGTTCTTGAGTAGTTATATGTGGCTATGTGTATTCCTAATTAGTTGCATTCATGTTTATTAAAATTGTTGTTAGAAGCATATGCATTTAACATGTTGCATGCATTTTAATTTAGTGGTATTAGAAAATTTTTATGGGTTAGTAGTGGGGGTGCTACAAATCGGTATTAGAGATACAAGTTCAACACTAAGTCTGCATGGGCCAAAGTTAGCACACTAAAGCAAAGAATTGCAGAGGTAAAATTTGAGTATGCCTACAAATTATTGTTGAAAATACCCCCAAGTGAAATTGGGGAACATTTCTTGGGGAAATTTGGGGAAATTCAGCTCAGAGATTAAAATCCATAATTTTAACCTTTGAGTGAGTAAATTCAGGCTTGAAATTGGATGAATCATGAATTGTTGAGCAATCATGGAGAAATTGGGTAAAATTCCACAAATATTGAGCAAATTCATGTGGAATTCATGCTCAAAATCATTGCTAGGAAAATTAATAGTAGTAGATTGACGAAATCATAACAAAATTTTGTCCAGGGAGGTTAAATTGACAATTAAAATGTCAATTTAACTAAATGACAGAGTTGCAGAGCCGACCATGGAGAAATTTGTGGAAATGGAGGAAAATCCCCAAATTTATGAACAATTTCGATTGATTCTCATTTGGAAGTGGTTGTAGGGTTGAGTATGGAGGCGATGGACCAATGGTATGGGATGAATTTAGCCAAATAAGCATAACCATAAGTTTCAAGGAAACATGTGTGTCAATTTTGGAAATTAAGAAATATTGGCAAAATTTGAATTTTCAAAAATTTTATGTACTTGGTGACGTGGTGGCTGTTGAGTGAAAAATGTGTCGCATAAATTCTCAACGATTTAATGTCAACCAGGAGCTTGTAAGCTTAGAGGCACAACACAATATGTGCGAGGATTGAAGTTGTTTATTCTAAACTATTAAAGCAAAGAACACAAAAATAACATGAATGTACAAATGACAAATTTTACCTACTATATACAACACATAGGTGTACTGGCATCAGTGCATGGGGGCCCTTCCATCCTTCAGCAAGTACACCATAATCTTAACACAAAATAGAGATCAAAATGGAAGCATGTCTTGCATTCAAAAGAATATGATTACATCAATTCGAAACATGAGCATTTCCTGAACTTCACACCTATATATCCATCTATCTCTATCTTTCCTCCATCTCCATATCTCTATTATATATCTCTCCCATCCTTTTGAAAGGAGAAGTCTCTCCTATTTATATAAGAGCATAAGAAACTACCCCATTAATGGAGATCCACTATTCTCTCCCTAGATCCATAAAAATCTCATATAGTTACAACCAAATGGCAAATGATGAGACACATATCCTCTTTGACCTTTATCCAAATCTCCTTTCATATCTTGAAGGGAATTCGAATTTGAGTATTGGAGGCCACATAAGAGTGTCTTGGAAGCTTCCAAATCACCTACACATGTCAACAACTCCATCTAATGGTTAGGTATAAGTATAAGCATATTATTTTCTAAAGTTTAACCATAAATTCACTTAAAAATGTTAAGAATTGATAAACTTTGGAAAAGCATAGTTTTAACCCAATAATGAGGTAAATGTAATGATGTGGAGGTGATATGAAGGTGAAATGGAAGTAATTGTGAAGGTTTTAGTGAATTAATGGAGTGGAAATAAGGACCATTTTGAGACTCAACAGTGGCCATGTGTTAGGTTATGTGGCAATAATGATGTGGATTTACATAGTGATGGGGTGGCATGCCACAGTTGTGAGGTTGGGGTCTTCAGTGTGTAGTGGCGGGCCCAACGATTGACGTAGGTGCCACAATGGACAAGAGAGTAACCTCCAAAACCATAAGTAGTATTGGAGGTTATTAAAGAAGTTTTGAAAAGTTTCAAAAATATCTGAAATGTTTGTAGGAGTGACACATATTCATAGAGTATTTTGGTGGTATTAGATCCTTTTTCTCCATTAACCTCCCTACAACTAAATTCTCTGATATCAACAGGGACTATTGATCATCCTTTGATCTTCATTGTCCGATTTGAGGAATGGGAAAGTCACGTGCAAGGAGGAAAGGTTGTGGGATGGAAACCTCCCATCCTTGCATCCAATGGATGGGCGTGAAGTGGAGGCATGGTAGAGGAAGTGGGACCCCTTTCCCATTTGTAATCAGACAAGGTGCTAGGTGGGTAGACGAGTACGACTGGTGCTCGTAAGTAAAATAGATACAATAAAATAATATAAAGGAAAGGAAAAAGGAGAAGAGGGAAGAAAATAAATAAGAGAGAGAAGAGAAGAGAAATAAAGAGGGAAGAAAAGATAGAAGAGAAAGAGAGAAGAGAAAGAAAGAAGAAGGCTCAGAGAAAAGAAGAGAAGGAGCAAAAAACTTGTTTTGGCCATAACATGATCATTTCAACTCAGAATCAAATGAAATTTAAGGGGTATTTCCACATTGATAAGGGCTACAATAACAATAGTGAGGGCCACTGGCTAATTCTATTTTAATTTTCCAAAAATGCAAAATAATGGTTTTTAAAGATGCGGGTTGTACTCAATAACCAAGGCCCATATAAAGGTGAAATGTTCATAGGGAGTCCAAAATAAATGCATGGAGATACCCAATTGGTATTATGCCAAAATTCTAATGGGTTTGGAGTGGAAATGTTGAAGTAGTAAAAAATCCACAATTCTTAGGCACTTTTTGGGGATTTATGAAATCTTCAAGGGAGGAAAGGGGATCCTAGATCTCCAATTGAGAAAATTTCATTTAGTCAACATTCTACCTACTCATCAAAGCATACAACTATTTTTTTAGGAAGTTCTTTCTAGTTTTGTTTTGTTTGGAAGATATCCATTTTTTCCTAAAAATTCCAATTCTAGAGAATGTAAAAGTGCAAAGTCATCAATTCCATATTTATACAGAATTTGATTGGAGCATCAAATTTAAAATCCAAAAAATGTTGTGTTCAAAATAAAAAATCCTATTTGTGCTTAATACAAAATTTCTCTTGTTTCTCATCATATTTATTTCTACAAGAGACAAAAGTTATCCCTTGATATTATTGGTACCAGTGAAACAAGCACAAAAAGGAGTGGAACTGCTGATTTTCGAAAGTCATAACTTTAAGCTTAGAAATAATATTGAAACATAAGTATATTCATTAGAAATATAATTTAGAAGGGAATATATTTGAAAACTCATAGTTTTAATTAGGGTATTAGTGTTCTTCATAAAATCAAGGCAAATAAGGGTTTTGTAGCTTAATTAACGACAATTTTACGATATGCATAGTTCTAACAATAATTGTTGCATGCACATTTCTTGAAGAACTAGAGGTACAAGAAAAACAAATTTAGTTCCTATATGAGGAATAGAGATATGGATGATGCCTAAGTATCTTACAACCATGAATATGAGATCCAAAGTTTACATGTTAGCATGGAAAATGCAGAGACTGAGTCCAATGGACGTAAAAGTAGGGTGGAGCCAATTGAGACCATGAGAAGCTTGTAGAAAGAAGTGCATAGCTATATATCAAACAATAAAAGGATGATAAGAGCTTAGGAGGAGATGCTACATAGTATGAATATGTTGTAGATACACGTCAATAAATATTCTGACACAAAACAAGCAACCAATGCAAGGCAAGTAGAAACATCCAAGTATCATGATAGGAGGAAAGACGACAGGGGATCTAGGAAATCAAGGAGTGCTAGTCGACATCATCATTCACTAGGACAATCGAATAGAATACCACATGCACGTTCAGGATCAGAGAACATCCAAAGTGTGTCCCTTGTCAAAAATAAGAGGAGGAGGCCTAAGTTGGATATTTTTCAAGGAGAGCTTAGAAATCTCAAGTCACCATAATTTGATGGAGATCATAGGAAGGGAGAAGATGATGAAGCATGGTTGTTGGGAATGAGAAAATATTTCCAATTTCATGATTATGCATCAAATTTAGAAGTTATATTTGTAATCGACCATCTTCAAGGAAAACCATATATGTGGTGGGATCAAATCAAGTGGGTTAAGCACATTGATGAGAAGAGGATATCATGGAGGTAGTTCAAAGAGTACTTTTAGAAGAACAATATTATGACAAGAAGATGCGAGAGTTATTTGAACTCAAGATTTAGAAGCATGACAATGGATGAGTATGAGAGAATATTCGTTGAGTTGTTGAGGTATGTTGGCTTCATAGAGGATGAGAAGGTAAAAATACAAAGATTTATGAGTGGGCTACTTTATTTTTATAGTGATAAAATTTATTTTGATGAGCCTAGGACCTTGGAAGAATCCATAAAAAAAGATAAATATATTTATGAACAGAGAAAATGAAGACCAACTTTTTCAAAAGGCTTGGGATGATAAGAAGAAAGACAAGATGGAGCAAAGAAAGAAATGGTACAAGCGACCATTTTTTTCAGAAACAATTTTGAAGGAAAACCAACAAAAAATGAGCCCAGGATGATAGAGTCTTTGGGGAAAAGACTAAGACAACAACGCATAAAATGTTGGGGATGTGAGAGAGACCACCTGTATAGAGATTTACCTTACAAAGTAGAAACACCGAGGACTGCTAATAATATATAGGACACTAATACAATTGAGGATATGGGAAAAAGCATGATAAGGATTTATGTAGCCCTGGACAACATGAAAACATAATACCAATATCCTATGATTGAAGTAGAAGGTAAGATTGATAATTATCCCATAGCCATTTTATTTGATTATGGAGCTATCCATATTTAAATAAATCCTAATCTTGTTGAGAGATTTCATTTGCAAATAATAAAACATGGGAAATCTTGGTTGGTTCAACTAGCCACGAGAGCTAAGAGAATGATCAATGAGCTAGTTAAGGATCTTGCAATGGAAATGAAGGGAAACAACACACAAGAAAATTTGAATATCATACCTTTGGGTTCATATGACTGCTTAGCTGGTATGGATTGGTTGGACAAGCATCATGTTTTCCTATATTTTTACAACAAGGAATTCACTTGTCTTGATGAGGAAGGGAAACAAAGAAAAGTTAATGGGATTCCAAGGCCTATATCTATTAGAGAAATTTCAGCCATGCAGTTGAAGAAGAGTTTCCAAAAGGATGCCCGATTTATGTAGCCTATATGTAAGAGTAAACTAAGGATAAGATGCCAAGTATTGAAGACCATCCAATTTTGAAATATTTTGAGGATGTATTTGGGGAGATACCAAGGTTACCACCAAAGAGAGACATTGATTTCTCCATTTATTTTGTGCTAGGATCTGCTCTAGTGTCTAATACTCATAGGATGATCACACCAGAGTTGAAGGAATTACATGTGCAACTTGAAGAAAGTTTGAAGAAGGGGTATATATGCCCAAGTTTTTCACCTTGGGGTGCCCTAGTGCTCTTTGGGATGAATAATGATGGAACCTTAAGGATGTGCATTGATTTCAGATAGTTGAATAAGGTTACCATAAAGAAAAGATATCATTTTCCAAGGATCGATGATCTATTTGATCAGTTGAAAGGTGAAAGGATATTTTATAAGATTGAATTGAGGTCAGACTATCATCAATTGAGAATCAAAGAGAGAAATATCAACAAGACAACATTTAGGACAAAATATGGACATTATGAGTTTTTGGTGGTGTTATTTGGGATATCAAATACACCAACTATCTTCATGTGTTTGACGAATGAAATGTTCAGAGAATATATGGATAAGTTTGTGATTTTTTTCTTACATGATAATTTTATCTACTTGTTATGCCAACATCAACATATTTCCATTTTTCAAGAACCATATTTCTTAAGCCATCAACTCGTTTCTTGAAAATAAGGAACCCTCTTGATGGAACCTTGTTTCTTGCTTCTCTTATGAAAATATAAAAGTTATTTTTTCCTCTTTCCACAAGTTCAAAACGAGTCATTTCAAAATAAACTTCAACCCCTAATACATATGGTGTCAGAAGCTAAGATCTTTGTCTTTCGATACAGTCTCTATTGACAAGATTCCTTCATTCCCTTCGATACACGAAAATACATTTTTCAACACTTAGTTTTTCTCTCTTTTGGACCCTTATTGGAAGAAAATTACGTTTTCCTTCTGATACGGTGGAGGAAAATATCAATTTATTGCCGATACACTCTGTATCGACATAATCCTTGCATCTTCATCGATATGCCCAACACTTAGAATTTTCTTGTTTGATTATCTTATGACTATTAAGATTTATGTGGTGAGAGTTGTTTTCATAATTGTTTCGAATCCATATTCAAGACACAAATCCAAGGAGAAAATATGAGAATATCAACAATAAATATCAGAGAACGAAAGGAAAAGGAAACCTAAGAATTCGACTTTTAGGAATAGTACTAAGTATTAAGTATCAATAGTATCAATACTAATATTAGTAGTATTAAGTATGAGTCTTAAAAACCCTAATATTAATAGAAATTAATATAACCTAAGGAGTAAACCATGGCATTAATGTTAATATTAATGATAGTATTAATAATATTAGTATTTTTAATAGTACTAAGAAAAAAAGGGGTGGTAGGTGCGGGGGGAGTCATCTATGACTCCGATGGACAAAAGGTAGCAGATTTTTCCCGGGGTTTGGGAAAAAGCACCAATAATAGAGCAGAAACTCTAGCAGTGTTCATGGGTCTCAAAATTACACATTCAAGAAGCATCCAAGCCCTTTCGGTGATAAAGGACTCTGAGATAGTTATAAGGGATCTCCTTGGAATTTCAACCACTACCACTCAACCTTCCAATGGTCTTCGCACAAAAATTAATTATTTGAAACAAATCTTCCCAAGAATCCACTACTTCCACATCCTTCGTTCTCAAAATACAAAAGCTGGTCGTTTAGATAAATCAGAAAAATCTTTAGAACAGTTCCAACTCATTATTAATCAAATCTCCTCGCATGAATGGCTCCCTTAAAAACCACCAGTCTCATTGTCTCACCCCCATAAACCTTGACCAATTCCTCATGAGCTCTAAGACAATCCTAACCCCCCCTCTCCCCCCCTCCCCCCCTTCCCCTCACATCCCTTCCACCACTCCCCCTCCATCGCGAGACCCCTCCTCCCTCCCTTGCTCATTTGGGCCCCCTCTCTTGGAATGTGACTCCCTCCTTCAGATGACATGTCTCCCTCCCTTCTCCCCGTGCCACCCCCTCAACCTTTTGTCCTTCCTATTAATCTCACAATGCTTCACTTGTACCCTTTAACGCCCTATATGATTCCCATGGCATCACCTCCCTCGCTCTTCCCTGTGCGAACTCAAGTTGTCTTGTGGGTGGTTCTGGTACCTTGTTCCATCAAGTGTACTCCATTTCTTCCTCCATCACAATTATGGCTCCTCTTGCTTGCTTTCAGCGCCAATACATTGAAACACAGGGCGCTCCACTTGAAACTTGGTTTGTTTTCTTATCCTTATTTTCCCATATGCTTTCTTCAATTCAACAACATTTTTAGACTAGCCTGATCTTGTGCCTCTCCGCCAACATGTTGAGAATATCTAGAGCTCCTTGCTCTTTCCCGATGTGTGTCTCGGAGGAACTTCAGGAGAATTTTCTCTCACTGAGCGTGGATTTCAAATGAGCGGAGGAGCGCATAGACTCTAGGAACTGATATTTTCAACGAGAAAACCAGGGGTTGCGAGAGGAACTGGAAAATTTGCACGCTCAACTGCACCAGCAAGAACTGCGACACAATCAGGAACTTGCAATTGTACTTCAAGGAATTAATAGAAATACAAGGAAAATTTGATTTGGATTTTATGAGAAGAACGAAATGACTACATATTATTAACATGTGCTTAACAAAAAATAACAGAGATACATTAAAATTAATTTTCTATTCAATAAGGAAATAAGCTAAAACTGTAAAATGCAGTGGAAACAAGCTTGCTGGAATGGTGGTGGCTTATCTTTAGAAGATGTGACGATTGAACTCATTCGTAAGAAGATGATTACAATGAGGCTCTGAAGGCCTTTTTACAATAAATAAGAATTCCAAAAACCCTAGACATCCAAAAACCTAACCCTAGGAGATGAAGCGCCAAAAGTCATGTGGGCCCCGTTTGGGTAAGTTAGTACATCAACTTCCCCGGGTCGTAACTTTTGCATACGATCTTCATTTTAGGCGCATGATATCCCGTTGGAAAGGTATTATCGAGGAGATTCATTTTAGGGGAAATATCAAAGGAAATTATATATTGAAAACCCTTTTTCCCAAAAAACATTGTTTAGGGCCTCAAAACGGCTCCGAAAGTGAAAATTGCTAAAAATAGTAAATTACCAAAATTGCCAGAAAACTGTTTTGAGCCAGTTGGAAAAGGTGGGTGACCACCGATATCCACATGGATCAATCCTACCTCCTTAGGAATCAATGGTATCCATTGCGTTGAGGTCCCCCATCATATGAGGAAATTTCTGCTGAATTTGGCCCCGAGTGAGCCACTTGCCTTGGTGCAGGAGCTGTCCTGCTTTGATGACTCGATAAATATGGATCCTTTGTTCTCTAGTGACCTTGATATATGTGTCCACAATATGATCATTGGATTATTGTTGTATGCAGTCAGGGTTGAGATTTGCTGATGTCAGCTGTTCTACTACTTCTGAGGTGTCCAATAATGGTGGGAAATAAGGAGATCCACGTTGAACACTGGGTGCAGGCCAAGGAAAGGAGGAATGTTGTGCTCAAAAGAATTATCCCCCACAGCCTTGGTGATGGTGTACGCCCCATAATGGAGTGGGTGAAGCTTCTGATGGGGTTCTATAAGGTGTTCTTTCTGCAAGTGCAACCAAACTTTGTTTCCCACTTGAAACTTATGTGGCACCTGATGTTGATTATGGCACTGTTTGTACTTATCATTGGACTTATGTAGGATATCTTGAACCTGTTGGAATATGTGTTGGATCCTCTCAATGAACCAGGTGGATTTTTCAGCTTCAGTTGGAGTAGGATATGAGTCGGTCGAGGTGACTGCAAGGGGAAGTGCAATATATATGGGACCCAATGGTTGGAATACCAACCCCACCTGAAAGGGGATGTGGCCAGTTGAGATATGCAGGGCTCGGTTGTAGCTATGCTGGACATAGGGAAGGCTCTCATCCCATGTGCGAGGGTGCTTTGAATTATACATGCAAAGGATATGCACAATCATTCAATTTACAACCTCTGTTTGGCCATCTGTCTAGGGGTGGAAGGCCGTGGATTTGGTGAGCTCAGTGTCCAGCAGTGACCAGAGGCTCAACCAGAATGTGTTGAGGAATTGAATGTCCCTATCTGAGACAATGGTTTGTGGGATTCCAAAATGTACCTAGACTCGTTCAAAGAATATCTTGGTAGTGGCCTCTGCTGTGATGTTCTTCTTCCAGGCAACCAAAATCACCATCTTAGAAAAGTGATCAACAAGCACAAAAAAAAAGTCATTTCCTCGCTTGGTGGATAGGAGGCCCAACATGTAGTCCATTGATATGGATTCCCATGGCCTATGAGGAGTAGGAAGAGGGGTGTACATGCCCTGTTTCTTAGTGGCCGGTTTGGAAATAACGCAGGCAGTGCATGACCTGATATACTTTCTGATCTCCTGTCAAAGTTTCGGCCAGTAGAAATGTTTCTGTAGCATTGCCACTATATTTTCGACACCGAAGTGTCCTACCACCCGACTGTAGTGGGATTCCCATATCAACTTCACTCGCTCACTTGATGGAACACATATATGGCCCATATGACACACCAACCCATCCCGAAGATGAAAATTATCGACAACTGTGTTTCCCCCCAACATTTGGTAGGTGGTGGTGAAGTCCGAGTCTGTCTCATAGAGTTGGGGCCATCCAAAGGTCTCATGGCCGCAAGAGTCTAGCGCTGTGGTGAGTGTCGCGATTGGCGGTCTGCTGAGGCAATCATCGACGTGATTGGTTCTTCCCGTTTTATACTTGATGTTGAGGTGGACTTGCTGCAATTATGTGGACCACTTTTGATGGGGGTCATTCTGCAATTTTCCTTGTGTCTGCATGAACTGCAGTGGCTTATGATTAGTGTAGATGATTGTCTCCTTCCCAAGAATGTAATGTCTCCATAAGTGATAGGCTTGCACAATGGAGTACATTTCTTTTTCATAAGTAGGGTACTTATAGACAACATATGATAATGTCTCACTATGATATTCCATGGGGTGGCCGTGCCGAGTGAGAACGACGCCCAAAACATAGTCTGAATCATTTGTCTCAATCTCAAAGGGATGTTGCAGGTCTGGTAGTGAAAGTACCGGGGATGAGCACAAGCAATGCTTCAAATCATTGAACGCTTGTTGTTGGGATCGACCCCACCAAATTTTTCCTTACCACCACCCTTGGTTATTTGGCTGAGGGCCCATGCAATATGGGAGAATCCCAACACGAAACTATGGTAGAAATTGTCAAGGCCCAAGAAGCTCCGAAGATCAGTGAGTGTGGTTGGGGCTGGCCAGTTACGGATGACTTGGATCTTGGTTGGATCCACATGTATGCCATGCTGATCAATGAGGTAGCCCAAGTAATGGACCCTGTCCATGCTGAAGGAGCATTTTTCCAAGTTGGCGTATAGCTTGTGCTGCCGCAAGGTGTGCAAAACCTGCTGAATATGCTGGAAGTGTTCGGCCCAAGTCTTGCTGTAAATGAGAATGTCATCCAGATACACCACTACAAAATTATTGGTGAATGGTCACAAGATATCATCCATCATCCTCATGAAATTGGTTGGAGAATTTGTCTAAACAAAGGGCATGACCAACCATTCAAAAAGGCCTTCCTTTGACTTGAAGGTGGTCTTCCATACATCTCTCTATTCTATTGGGACCTAGTGGTAGCCAGACTTTAGATCAATCTTACTGAAGTATTTGCCCCCTATGAGTTGATCAAGGAGGTCATCGATTCGAGGAATCGTGTACCAGTTTCTGACTGTGATTTTATTCAGAGCCTAGTAATCAACACAGAGTCATCAGGTTCCATCTTTCTTCTGTACTAGCATGATTGGGATCCTACAAAGTGATGAGATGGGACAGATGTCCCCCTTGTGGATCAATTCTTGGATCTATCAATTGATCTCCTCATTCTCTAATAGAGAGCGGTGATATACTGGCCCATTGGGTAGCAGTGCGCCGTGGGTCAGATCGATGGGGTGTTTGACCTGGCAGTGCAGAGGTACCCTACTAGGTGAGGAGAATATATCCGAGTATTGTTCCATGACCTTATCTACTTGCTTCTACTGTGTGGAGAGGTCAGCCATAGAGACCCTGGATGTGGCTATGATCTTTCATTTATTCTGAGAGAGAATCACGAAGAAGAAAAAACTTTCCCATTTGAGAGATGACCTTCCTGCATTTCTTAGCATAGATCAAGGAAATAACACTAGGTGGGATTGCCTCAGGTATCCTGTACAATTTCCTGTTCAAAGTAATAATAAAACTACAAGGCCTAGACTCATATACAACATGACGTTTCTATAAATAAGGTTGTCCCAAAATAACATCACAAAATTCAAGAGGAGCAACATCACACAATACCTCATCTTTGAAGGGCTTGATTCTATATGACATTCGACACTGCTGGCTGACGCAGAGATCGCTTCCTTGGCAGAGCCATCCAATGGTGTAGGGTTGTGGGTGCGGTGTTGTCGACATGGCTAGCTGCTTGATGACCTTTGCTGAGATGAGGTTCTTCTACCTACCGCTATCAATGATGAAGTGCAATGGGGTGCCTTTTACCCACATCTATGAATGGAAGAGGCACTCTCCTTCTTCCGGCTCGTCTGGTTCACCAGGCTGGAGCTTGGTGGTAACAACAGTGGCACTGGGTTCCACGTCAATGATTCTTATTCGCCTTTATAGTTATGGCTCAGAGTCATAACCCGTATCTGATTCAAAGGCTTTCACTTCGGCCACCAATGAATGCTTTGAGCGACAGTCAGCAGTATTATGCCAAGGGATCTTATGGAAGTCGCACCACTTCCCAGTATATTTCTTTGTCTTTCTGACATCCTTATTTGCTTGCGGCTTGGACTGGTTGTCCTGGTACTTTTCTTTGTTCTATGGGTTGGGGCCGCCCTTTCCTGGATTTTGCTGTGAGGGGTTCCCAGGCCAAAATTGCCACGTCTTTTGTTTGATATTCTGCTCGATTTTGATGGCATATCGGTAGGCCGCGCTCAAGGATGATATGTGCAAAAATTCAATTTCGGTCTAGATGTATCTATGCAGAGCACCGTGGTACTTGAGCACTAGATGTCACTCAGAATATTTGATACCCATCTTGGTGTGCAAGGTATGGAAGATATTTGTGAAATCTGGCACTGCTTGGTCTCTTTCTTTCCGCAGTGTGGTCCATTTGGTATACAAAGTCATCATAAATTCCAACAGGGTAGTATTGTTCCTTAATAACATCCCTGAAGGATTCCCAGGTGGCCGTGACTGTAAATAATGAGGGTTCCTCTATTTCCTTTTTCTCATAGAAGGTTTCCCATCGATATTTGACATGGGGAACGACTTTGAGGAGCGCAAAAGTAATCTTTTCTCTATTTGAAAAGTTGTGGACAGAAAAATACCCTTCTAGTAGATTCAACCACTTGTCTACAACATCTACGTCTATATGACCTTCAAATATAGGAATATCAGTGTTTATTTGTACCTTGAAGGGGGTGATGCCTCTGCTCGAAGAAGACGCATCACCTGTTGGTAGCCGCCGAAGGATTTGTGTGAAACTATCCATCATCTCGTTCCTTTGTTGCATGAGGGATTCCTCAATCAACAGTTTGAAAGGATCTCCTGTCCCATCATCTTTCTTTTCTCCTTCCATGATAGGTCACTTGGGCTTGTTAAAGCTTTTGTCCTCAATAGAAACAAGCTCGAGACCCAACTCTTTGTACTCTGACCTCGTTGGGGACATGCATTAAGGCGACAATGAGAAGACCGCTTTGATACCACTGATCCATATTTTATGAGAAGAACAAAATGACTACATATTATTAACAGGTTCTTAACACAAAATAACAGAGATACAGTAAAACTGGTTTTCTATTAAATAAGGAAATAAGCTAAAACTATAAAATGCAGTGGAAACAAGCTTGCTGGAATGGTGGCGGCTTATCTCCGAGAAGAGATGTGACAACTGCACTTATTCGAAAGAAGATGATTACAATGAGGCTCTGAAGGATTTTTTACAATGAACATGAATGCCAAAAATCCTAGACATCGAAAAACCTAACCCTAGGAGATGAAGCGCCAAAAGTCGCGTGGGCCCCGTTTGGGTAAGTTAGTACATCAACTTCCCAGGGTCGTAACTTCTGCATACGATATCCATTTTAGGCGTATGATAGCCTGTTGGAAAGGTATTGTCAAGGAGATTCAGTTTAGGGGAAATATCAAAGGATTTTAAATATTGAAAACCTGTTTTCCCAAAAAACATCGTTTAGGGCCTCAAAACAACTCAAGAAGTGAAAACTGCTAAAAATAGTAAATTACCAAAATTGCCAGAAAAATGTTTTGAGCCAGTTGGAAAAGGTGGGTGGCCACTAATATCCACCTAGATAAAAATTGGAGCACTTTATCAACAATTGGAAAATCCTTTAAACCATCCTCAACAACCAGTGAACTCTAATGACTCAGTTGGGTCAAGTCTCCCTTCAACGTTCCATTCAACTCCTAGCAATGAACACTCCTCGACTCCTCCTGCACTAGCGCTTGTTCCAGTCCAACCGAACATAGCTGAAGGAATTCATCTTCTAGAGGCAAATCCAACGGTGCATCCAATAGACCCACACGAGGACCCAAAGTTTTTTCAAAATCATTAGTCAAGTTTTTCAATGAAATGCAAATTTTTGTAGCCATTTTTACATGGAAAAACAATAGTTGTTTTTGAATTGGCTACATCAACATCTTTAGTTTTCAAAAAACAATTATTTTTTCAGGAATGACGCATAGATTTCACTACTCTACCATATGTATTTTGTGGAAACTATTACTCTTTTTTAATATATAAAACCCCAACCGTTCCTGTTAAAAAAATAATAGTACTAAGCAAAAAAACTATAATTAATAGTAGTAAGCTTAAACCTTAAATTTAATATTACTTATGTACAAAACCTAACATTAGTGTTAAAAATAATAAAGGTACTATTATTAATAGAATTATTCAAGGTATTAAGCATAAACCACACCTTTAATACTAAGGTTAATGTTAGTATTAATATTATTAGTATTGTTAGTATTATTAAAATTATTAGTATTATGAATAGTACTAAGTATAATCCCTAACATTAATGCTAAAATTAGTAATAGTATTAATATTATTAGTACTAAGATAAAATCCATAACATTAATGCTAACATAACCCATGATTGGTTAAATATGAGCATAGTACTGGAGATTGATTACTGTAATGCGCAAGGGATGGCCAATGATCTTGATAACTACACGTTGTATCTGAAGGAGTGATGATTATCAATGTTTTTCCTTAGATAAGACTGAATGACCATGTCACACAATACTCTGATTCTTTTAACGACCTTTCTCATGTGATAAAATCCATTGAGATCTATCTTTATTCATCTTTTAAAAGATTCGTTGACACGCTTCACTTTAGTATGGGCTGTCACTTCAAACTCTAAAAAATGCATGGAAATTTAGATGATGCCATTCATGAAATCATCAATGTACGACAACCACGTGGTAGGTTACTATTGTTCCATGTGGTTGATTATGTGGCATACATGTCAAGATTAATGTCGTCTGGTTGGGATGTGTGTCTCCAGTCAGTAATAGTCATGTCCGAGTGTGTGCATGAATTAATATGACTCAAAATTGGTCTTTTGTTGCATGTCTAGCCACGTCATGTCTAGGTGGGAGCTCATATATTGATGATTGACCCACCTCATCCTCTAACTCAGCGCTGAGTGCACACCCAACAATGTGGCTTCCGCAATACCACTAGTGGTATTGCATGGCCAAGTGAGTGGTTTATCCATATTTATAAGCCATGAGAAACCAATAAACCTCAGCCATGTATCACTTCTTGAAACCACACCTTGCATGCCCAAATATCATTAAAGGTTAGATGAGTTGTGGATGCGAGGTGCATTATGCATAATTGATCTTGAGATATGGTATGCACTCTTATTTGAGCCGTCGATCTTGTTTCCCCAATAGTTCACGTTGAAATGTTGACCATTAGTCCGAAGTCACAACTCTTGTTCACTAGTGTAATCCCTTGTACTAGTGCGCAACATCGTTTATTTTCATTTTAATCCCTTAGTGCATGTGTTAAGCTCTTTTTTCATAATTTAGCCATCCTTACTCATTTTACAACCTTTCTTGCTTCAAATTACTCACTTTTAAGGTATATTGTTCCATGAGGTGGGTCCCAAGTGGTCTTTTATCTTGAAAAAGCCCTAATCCAAGGAAAGAAATACCCTTCAACACCAAGTTCCTAACAAAATTTTAACCCTGTACTAACAGGGAACATGTGCCATGTCCTCTATTTTTTCCCGTGTCTTTGGACACTGTTCAATAGTTAGTTTTTCTCCCACAAGAATTGGCACCTTAACTGGCTTGCAATCCTGCATCTTGAAACTTTTCAATATTGTTTCAATGTATTTCCTTTGGTTCAACCAAATATTTATAACTTCTTGATCTCTCTTAACCTCCATTCCCATAATGAAGTTCACTACACTGATATCCTTCACGTAAAACTTGGAGGATATCTGCTTCTTCACCTCTTTTATTGCATCCATGTCATTTTTGACCAACAACATGTCATCGACATACAATGATTCATATATGAAACAACCATCCTATTCCTTGGAAAAAAAAGAATGATCAACCTTGCTTCTCACAAATACCAAACAAAGGATGTATGTGTCAAATGTTTTCTACCACATCCTTGGTGATTTCTTTAGACCATAAATGGATCTTTTGAACTGACACTCTCTCTCTTTCTTTCCCTTTACTACAAATCCTTCATGTTGTTTCATGTATATTTCTTCTTCTAGGTTCCCCATGTAGGAAAACTATCTTGAAATCCATTTTCTCTATTTCAAGATCAAATGTTGAAGCAAGAGACATTATTACTCTAATGGAAGTTAATTTTTCAACAGGGGAAAAAGTCTCACCGAAGTCGAATCCTTTGACTTGGGAATATCATTTTGCTACCAGAAGAGATTTAAATTTCTTGACTTGACCTACTGCATTCAAATTTTTCTTGAACACCCACTTTATACCAATGGGTTTCCTTCCATTATGTAATTCAACCAGAACCCACATCTCATTCTTGTGCAATGATTCCATCTCTTCGACCATGGTGTCCTTCTAGAGTTTACCCTCTGTCGATTTGATTGCCTCCCTGACCAACGTGGGCTCCTCATCAGTGGAAGTTAACAAAAACACATAATGGAAATAAGGTGGATTATACCTTTCAACTGGTTTTCTTACTCTTTCAGGCCTCCTTACAACCAGAGTTGGTTGTTCCACCTCTTCATCTGATTCAACCGACTCATTTGAATCATCTTCTTCATTCCTCTATTCAGACCTCACCTTCCCTATATATTTATCTGTTTGAACATATTCAAACTTGGAGTTCATCTGACTTCCTTGAAGAACAAATCTCGACTGTACACTATTTTACTTGATGTAGGTTCCTAGAGATTATATTATTTCATTCCTTCATTGTACCCAATGAAAATACACTTGATTTCCTTATTTCTTGTCCATATTGCTCCTATTTTCCTTGGGATAATGCACAAATGCATCATAGAAAAATACTTTGAGATGTGAAAGTGAATTCTTATTACCAAACCATACTTAATGTCTATTTGAGTCGAATAGCGCTGACGAAGGAGACCTATTTACCAAATATTTTGCAATGTCAACTGTCTCTGCTTAGAATTCTCATGTGAGTCTTACACCACTAAGCATGCTCCTTGCCTTGTACATCAACGTCTTGTTCATTCTATGAATGACTCCATTTTGTTGTGGGGTATATTGTGTGGTGTTTTGGCATGCTATGCCACACTGCTTTCATAACTGCTCAAAATCCTTTCCTTAAAATTAACCACCATTGTTAATTATGAGGGCCTTGATATTCTTATTTGTTTGGTTTTCCACAAGAGATTTAAACTCTTTGAATTTATCGAAAACCTCTGATTTATTCCTTAGGAAATAAATCCATGTCTTCTTAGAAGAATCATCTATGAAGGAAACATAATACATGGATCCACCAAGTGAAGGGACTATTACAGACTCAAACACATCACTATGTATCAATTCCAGAATCCCCTTTTCCCTTGCCACTTCATATGAGAACCTAATTCGATGTTTTTCACAAAACTCGACTTCCAAATTATAATTAGGAAAACATTTGACCATACCTTTTTTTTTCATTATCGAAGTCATTTTTCGCCAATGTGTCCCATCCTCTAGTGCCATAACATGTTTAGGTTGACTTGACGAAGAATAGTCGAGTTAGTTGGTATCGACTTATCTTGAGTTGATTCGATTCGATTAAACTTTAGGAAGAACAATGTTATTGCATTTAGTCGAGTCAACATTCCTTAACAACTTGTATAGGGTTCCAATTTGAAATCCTTTCATTAATATTATCGCACCCATGACCCTTTTGCATGTATCATTTTGAATAGAGTGTGCACACTTGCATGACTCATCTTCCTAACAGATATCATGTTTCTTCCCAAACTCAGAATATGTAGAGCACCTAGAAGGGTTATACTCCTCCCATATTGCAGTATTAGTCAGTCTCTTCCCGATCCAACAGTTTTGGTTTTTGATTCATCCCCTAAGTGTTATTGACAAGTAGTAGTGTCTATGTTGCGTTGGGCGCACAGGGGGGAGAAGCCCCCCGCGTGGGGGTTCGGGGGTAGCGTCCTTGAGAATTTTTTTTTTGCGTCTGGAAATGTGTCACATATTTAGGTGGTTTTTCGGCACATGGTTTCTTTGCCAATGGTTTTTTATTTCTGGTTAAGGAATTAGGTTTGTTGACTAATGCAGGTCATTGGGTTAGGGTTGTGTATGTCGATGGATCCTATATGTATATTGTATTGTAAAAAATGTAATACAATGAATGAATATAGAATATGCTGGTTTTCCCGGTTTGTATTTCCAGGGGAAAAATATCTGTGTAATGTTTGTATTTTCCATTGTATCCTTTCTGTTCTTTTACCGAAAATATGTTTGCAGTAAATATTGTACAAGGTTAAAATATCTCATATCCTCATAACCATTTTATGTGAGGTTTCATATGAAAGGACTCTATTGAGTTGATCAACTAAACATCCTCATTCGAATGTGTAATGGTCGATGCGAGATACACATCGCCTCCTTTACCTGGAGTAGTAGTTATCTCAGTTGATTTCTTCTCATCATATCCTTTACTAAATTATATTTTCTTCGACTTGCATTCCCTTTTGTAATGACAAAATTTTCTTCATTTCCATCATATTGTCATTGACTAAACCGAGGATTTAGATCTACCCTTCGGCTTAGACTTTCTAAATGAGAATTTTCCTTTATCTCTGTCGACTGGTCGACCTCTCACCATTAAGGCATCTTTGGTAGATCGTTCTATGTTCTTCCGTCTCATTTATTTTTATAAAATATATTCAAACACATCTTATAGTGCTAATATGGTTCAATTACTCCTTATAGACATGAATAAGATATCCCAAGAGTCTGAAAAATAACATAATAGGCTTATACATTTCTCCTCCTCATTGATTTTAATATTCATAGACAATACTTGGCTTATTACAGTATTGAATGCATTCATATGATTATTTATCAGAAGATACAACTTCTTCCGAAGGAACAACTTATTTACCAGGGATTTTGACTAGTACAATCTTCCCAACTTGTCCCAAATTTTCTTGGACGAGTCTTCACCTGAGAAATTCAACAACACCAAATCTACAAGACAAATTCAAATTGTACTCCTCTACCTTGTTTCAAGTTTCTCCCATTCTTCCCTCGACATACCTATTAGAATGGTACTTGGACATGACACGACCCATTGTTCTCGATATACAAGGAGATCTTCAATTTTAAGCTTCCAAAGATGAAAATTCTGGGCATTGAATTTTTCAATTTCTATCCTCAAATTGCTTTCCATTATTTCAAACATAAATTTAAATATCTCTGACTTACAACTCTAACTAGACCTAGGGTTTAGCTAAGATACAATATTTTCTCAAATATCACTCTGATACCACAAGTTTAGGAATGGATTAGCTTGGCTCTAATACCACATGTTAGGAAATATACATCCACACTAAACCTACTAGGAAAAAAAAAGACATATTTAAACAAGAAAATAAATGACAAACACAATGTGCACATATTTTACCTTGGAAACCCAAATGGGAAAACCTACATTACTTGAGCATATTTCTCTCTTGTTGTCTTATTCATTTATAATAAAAAGTTACATGACTAACCTTGGTCTACACCTAAGACACAATCACCATCATACTCTCTTAGTTTACACAAGAACTACCTTGCATCCAATTCGGTTGACATTTACATGACCAATAACCTTCTACTAAAGATTAACATGAACTTCAACTTAATACAATTACAACATCCCTTATTTATAGGCTTTACAATATGAAAAACCCTAAATCTTGGCACCCAAAAATGGTTACAGATCCATGTAGATCATTGGCTACAATATCGTGAATCTTAGAATTATGTTACAATCGATTTTATTCGGATTACCAGTCTAGATCCAGTTGGTATGTAGCTGGTTTCCAATCGACCTCCGGACAACCTCTTGGTGGATGAACATTTAACTTGTCCATAGATCACTTTGACTTCAAATTTCTCGGTCCCACCTCGACTAAACAATGATATGACTATTCTATCATTGCAAAGAATATAACAACCCAAAAAACCCAAATAAGTGTACCCCCCTTATTTTATCTGCAGTCCCGAAGGATATACCACTCCCCTTCCACGACTCTAGCATATATCATACAATAAGTCTCTGAGATGTGGCTCCAGGAAATCCAACTACCAAAATGGAGTATTTCACACTTATATACAAATGTACATTCAATTTTCTTCAAAATTTCCAAAATTTTGTGGGTAATACTCCAACATTGTCTCCTCGTACCCCCTATGGTGTTTTTAGGACCATAGCAGGTGCACCAGACCTTTACCAGGCTGATGGATTTGTTCTTGGTCACTTTTACTTTTCGGTCCTAGATGCGCACTAGCTCCACCCGAAAGTCCCCTTTATGCTCCACTTGGATCACAGTCCAATCAATCATGTTGTTAGGATCAAGTACATGTTTCTTCAATAAAGACACATGGAACACATTATGAATTCTCATGGATGTAGAAAATAAAAACATGTATGCAACTGGGCCTATATTCTCTAAAAATTCAAACGAACTACAATATCTTGCTGCCAACCTTGGGATACTTCCTAATATTAGCGAGCTCCTTTTAGCCTTTACTTTTAAAAACACATGCTCGACCACTTTGAATTCCTTTCATGTCTTGGTTTTATCCACATAACTCCTTTTCTTGTCTCGTGTAACCTTTAAATTCTACATGATATTTACTATATGTTCTTCCATATCCTTTAGTAATTCTAGCCCAATAACTACTCTATCTGTCGGTTTATCCCAACTCACTTGTGTGTTACATTTCCTTCCACACAAGGCTTCAAATGGGATCATCTTCAGTGATGCCTAATACCCATTATTATAAGCAAAATCAACTAGATGAAGGTAGTATTCCCACTTGGAAGGCTTGTTCATTACATGCATTCTCAAAAAATCTTCAATTATCCGGCTAGTTCTCTCTATCTACCCATCCAATTCGGGATGATATGCTATATTAAAATTGAAATTAGTCCCAAATGCCTTAAACAAATCCTTCTAGAAATTATATGTGAACTTGGGATATCAGTTTGACTGTTAGCTATGTGTTATATTCTTTGCAGGAGTAATAGTGTCTATGTTGCACTCAGGGTTCTGGGGCAATGCCCCTAAGAATTATTTTTTGCCTTGGGAAATGTGTTGCATTTTTGCCTGATTTTTCGTGTTGCCTCGATTTTCGTGTCCATTGTTGGTTTTTTTTTGGCACATGGTTTTTTCTGATGGTTTTCTATTTCCAATTAAGGAATTAGGGTTGTTGACTAATCCAAGTCATTGGGTTAGGGTTTTGGATTCCGCTGGCTCCTATATGTATATTGTATTGTAAACAATGTATCATTATGAATGAATATAGAATATGATGGTTTTCCTGGTTTGGGTTTCCAGGGGAAAAATATTTGTGTAGTGTTTGTATTTTCCATTGTATCTTTTCTGTTCTTTTACTGAAAATATGTTTGTAGTAAATATTGTACAAGGTTAAAATCTACATTTGCTATCAGAGATTTGTAGGCTTCAGGGGGATGCCTTTGTGGTCAAGGGTTTGGCTCGAGACTGTGATAAGCCTTGTTACAGTGGGAGATATGTGGTATTGATTTTTCTGGTGAAAATAAATTGCAAGCAATTTGAAAATGGAGATCGAGAAGTTTAATGGGAATTTTTTTGAGCTGTGGAAGCTCAATATGGAAGATCTGTTGGTGGAGAGAGATCAATGGATCGTGGTATATCCAGGTGCTGCACCTACATGAAATTCAATAGATGACTAGAAAAAATTGGATTAGAAGGCGAAGAGAACAATCCGATCGTGTCTCTCAGATTCAGTATTACTGAATGTGTCAAAGGAAGCTACAACCGAGGATTTATGGGATAAGTTGGGGAAGTTGTATCAGTCTAAGTCCCTAGTAAATAAAATATTCCTGAGAAATAAGCTGTATAATCTGAGGATGAGAGATGGAGACTCGGTGGAAGAGAATTTGAACAATTTCAATACCGTGGTAAGTCAGTTAGTATCTGTTGAGTTTAAAATTTCAGATGAAGATAAGTGTATCGGTTTACTGTGTTTTTTACCAGACTTGTGGGATATTCTGGTTGTGGCCATAGGTAGTAATACAAATTCCTCGAAGTTTGATGAAGTGGTCTCATCCTTGTTGTTGGAGGAGATGAGATGAAAGAATATGGAAGGACATAACACATATACATTATTTGCAAGAGGACGCTCCCAGGAAAGAAATAGATCTAAGTTCTCAAGTGGGAGATCTAAGTCTAAGGGTAGATCTAAATATCCCAGAAAGTTTGTAAATGTATGTTGGAGATGTGGAAAATAAGGGCACTACAAGAAGCAGTGTATATCCAAAGTTGAGAAAAAGAAGGGATCTGAGGAATCTCCTTCTACAGAATAAAATACCTCCAAGGAAGAAGGAGTGGATGTGTACTTGGCTTCTTCAAACACACATGCAGATAATGAGGCATAGTTGGTTGACTTAGGTGCATCCTTTCATATGACTCCCCACAGGGAGAGGTTCTATGAATATTAAAGGTATGATAAGGGTAATGTTTTCTTAGGTGATGATTCGACAACCATAATCATAGGATGAGGAAAATTCAAGTTGAGGCTCATAGATGGAAGGATTATAACACTGCCTGATGTTCTGCACATCTCAGGTTTGGCTAGAAATTTGATTTCTGTAAGAAAAATGGATGATGTAGGGGTAAAAACAATATTTGAAAAGGAAACCTATAGGATGGTTCGAGGAGCAATGGTGTTGTTGAAAGGATTTCAGTTTGGAACTCTATATAAGATGCAAGGAAGCACTATTAGTGATGGGTGTAATAGTTCCATTGTTCCCGATATTGGAGTTGAAGAAGAAAGAACTCCTACAGTCTTTGGAGAAAAGGTTATGTTGTGGCATCAAAGATTGGGGCATATCGGAGAGAAGGGTATTCGACTAATACATGGTAAAAGTATGGTTGAAGGTATGTCTAATTTCTCTCTGGATTTTGATTTCTATGGACATTGTGTATATTGGAAGTAGAATCGGGTAAGATTCCCTTCTGGTGCAATGAGGGCATAAGGAATTTTACAGCTAGTTCATAGTGATGTTTTTGGACCTGTATAAGTCCCATCATTGGGAAAATCTGTGTACTATGTCTCATTTGTAGATGACTTCTCGAGGAATACTTGGATATATTTCCTCAGGAAGAAATCGTGCCGCATTTTTGCCTCATTTTTCATGTTGCCCCAATTTTCGTGTCCATTGTTGGGTGGTTTTTCGGCACATGGTTTTTGTCGATGGTTTTCTATTTTTGGTTAAGGAATTAGGGTTTTTGACTAATCCAGGTCATTGGGTTAGGGTTTTGGATTATGCTGGATCCTATATGTATATTTTATTGTAAACAATGTATCACAATGAATGAATATAGAATATGTTGGTTTTCCCGGTATGGGTTTCTAGGGGAAAAATATCTGTGTAATGTTTGTATTTGCCATTGTATCTTTTCTGTTCTTTTACTGAAAATATATTTGCAGTAAATATTGTACAAGGTTAAAATCTACATTGACACTATTGCCTTAGGCACACCATGTAGCTTGGAAATTCCCTTCATGTAAATCTCTGCAATATTGGCTGCCTTGTAAGTTGTTTTCACTGGTATGAAATGTATAGCCTTTGAAATTTTTTCCACCACTACCATGATGGAATCATGTTGCCTTGCATTTCTTGGAAACTTGGTGATAAAATATATTGTAACTACCTCTCATTTCCATACAGGAATGGGTAATGGCTGTAAAAATCCTGTTGGATGCCTATGTTCATTCTTCACCTTCTGACATTCCATGCACCTGACTATGTAATTAGCCACATACTTCTTCATTCCAGGCCGTAAATATTGGATTCCTACTGCTGCAATTGTCTTTTGGTACCTTGGATACTCAACATATGGTACACCGTGCATCTCTTTCAGTACTATATTTCTCAATTCCTAAGTGTTAGGGACATAAGCTTTGTCCCTGAACAAGAGAATTCCATCCTCTTCTAGTTTGTTCTGTAAATTTTAACAACACATTTTCCTACTGTAAGCCTTCTATAACTTGTGCATAATGCTGATATGATGCTACAACTTCCAAAATTATTCCTTTTAAATTTGAACAATACCTGCTAATTGTTGTAGCATGCATTTCATGTAGTCTTGTACTAGGTGCATTAGCCACTTTATTCTCTTTTCCCTCGATTTGCTTGATGTTGAAATTGCGTTCACTGAGAAATCCCAACAATGTGGTATGTTTGGAATTTAGCGATAACTACTCACACAAGTGTTTTAAACTATTATGATCTATCTTCAACTCAAATTTTCTACCCATGAGATAATTCCTCTACATTTTAAGGCATAAAATATGGATGCCAACTCCAAATAATGGGTAGCATAATTACCCATTCTTCGTAAGGGCTCCCCCAAGCCCTGTTGATTAAGGTTGGTTGTCATTGATCTCAACCCTTGAACAAAGCCCCGTAGCACAAAGGTTTGGGTAATGGACCCAATATTGTTTGATGTAAATATGACTCATTATTATTTTGTCATATTTGATAAGAAGTAAATATGGATGAACTCCAAAGTGGTCCCCTTATGGTGAAAGCCCTCATGAGAAGA
>ML836180.1:56550-72046 GCA_009831015.1 Picea engelmannii
GTTGATGAGTTGGCACATACATGAGGTGTATAGTTGATGATGTTGGTACATATTGATGAGTCATAGTTGATGAGTAGTTGACACATGATTGGTACATACTTGGTACATGGTTGGATGCACTTTTTTATGGTACAGGTTGATTAGTGGTTGTTTGGTACAGGTTGGTGCATGGTTAATGCACTTGTTTATGGTATAGGTTGATTACATGTTGAGGTATAGGTTGATGCATGGTTAAGATTCATTGGTACATGTTTACAACAGTATATCTCACAGTGATAGTGTGACCGTGGTTCCATCATTCTACTTCTACTTCAGGGTGGTAGGACGGGGCAAGGACAGGTGGTTGTAGCCACCTTCCGATTGTAGCCGGAGAACATAGGGGGTTGTAGCCTCCTTCTGGTTGTAGCTAGAGAATTGGGGAGTTGGAGCTTCCCTCAGGTTGTAGCCTGAGAAACTAGGGGGTTGGAGCCTCCTTCCAGTTGCAGCTGGAAAACAAAGGAAGTTGGTGCTTCCAATGAATGTAATTCTTCAAGACATATAAGAAAATACATTCCGTGGTTTTCTCTCGATTTGGGTTTCCACGTAAAACACTAGTGTACTATGTATGTGTGTGATTGTTTATTTCTTACTGCTGATTATTGGATAATAATTCTACATTGATATAACATTTGAAGAAAAAGGATTATAATTACGTTATTACTGATTCACCCCCCCTCTCAGTAATCTAACAAGCCCTTCCTTGCATAAATCAATGCACATAACACAATATTCATCTGGATCTGCAACCTTTATAGTAAGTGCACTTGTCAACAATTCCTTCAAACGATGGAAACTCTCCTCACATTTGGTAGTCCAGTCAAAATTTGTTCACTTATTTTGTAGTGAAGTGATTGGATGTGTGACCTTGGAGAAACCTTGATTGAATCTACTATAGTATCCATCTAATCCCATATAGGATCTTCATCTCACTTCTGAAGCATTCTTTGGCGTTGGCCAAATTTTGATTGCTTCAATATTCTCAGGGTCCACTGCTATGCCCTCCTATAAGACGATGTGGCCCAAATAATGGATTTTCATTTGATAGAAAGTGAATTTTCTTAACTTGGAATAGATTTAGTGCTATCTTAACACTTGAAGCAACATTCTAAAATCTTTCTCATGCTCTTCCTCATCTTGGAGTAGATAAAAATATCATCCAAGAAGACAACGATTAATTTGTTGGAAAAATGAGAGGGGGGGGGGTGAATAAGTTGTTATTGTGCTTAAACAATCATGCCCATTTTAAATTTTTTACAGAACACTCAGTGACGATCAAAATACTACATGGAAGTGAGCAATATAATGTTCAACATCAATCACACACATGAAATATACAGAGAGATATTTCCCAAGGAAATTGATAAAGGGAAAAACCTCTTCTTCTTGATATGATAAGTAATATTTATTTTTTGTACATTATCATTCTTATGAGCACCAACTCCTTTTGAGGCCACCACCTCTGTTTTACAAGCTGCAACTTGCTGAGAGCACCCACTCTCTGATTTCTCTAGCACTCACTAGAAGGAAGCACCAACTTCCTGAGTGTTCCAACACCAATTGGATGGAAGCACCAACTTCCAGTTACACAGGCACCAACCTGTATAACAGAGAACAATAGTTCTCCCTTGCACCTCCCTACCACCCTAGTTTTTCTAGCTGCAACCAGACAAAAGCTACAACTCCCCGTGTTCAAGCACCCACTTGAAACTCAGAGGAAAACAATCCTCCCTAGCACCACCCTGAAATATAAATCTTTGATTTTCATAAATTTGTCACAGTGATACAATGTTCATCAATGGCTCACGAATCTAATCACTGTTCTTCTACACTTCTCTCCTTTGTCTGCATCAGTGTCCTCCTACTCACCTCTTTGCGCTTTCTGTTCTTCTACATATTATGCTTTGTGCACCATGTCCTTTCTATGCGCTATGCCTCCGCATCATCTTCATTGCGCCACTATTTTTCCCTTTAGGTTGTTCACTACATCTCATCCTTCCCACAACGTGGCTTCCAATACCATCAACCTCCTCTTCTCTGTTCTACATGTCTTTTTCACGCCGAGTCCTCTGTATGATCATCATTGCAACTCTTCGTCTTCTCTGGCGGTTATGCTAAATGTGTTCATCATTGGAGGCCGTTTTCATGAGATTCCTCGGCTTCTTTGGCAGTCACAACTCTTTGTCTTCTCTATCAGTTACAACCAGTCGTCTTTAGCTTCTTTGTATTCTAAGCCTCTTCCTTCACGTGACCACTAATGGTGACCAAACACCTATTCAAAAGGCGCTTCCCGATCTCGATCTAGTGAGCGCTAGCTCCATTTCTTGATATGACCTTGGACGATGATCTTCGCATGACCACGTGATTGCAGGAGCATCCAAAGTTGGTTTGAATCAAACTATTTTTCGCCCTGCAATTTATCTCGAGATGCCACATACCCTTTCATCAAAATCGTGGTTTCAATTACGACCCACTCAAGAAAAAAATAAGACCTGAGCATGTTCTGGCCCCGCAATGTGATGTGACTGTCAATCTCATGATATTGACAGTGCTCCTAAATGGATGGTTTAGTTTTGTTCTTTCACGATCTGCGGATCAGATCTAACCTCCCTAAATCAACGACTGTAGTGTATTTCATGATCTAGGCTCTGGGAGTTTCAAATCTCAAATCTCGCTTTTCCCATATGACAGTATTCCAGAGTGGAATATCTATTGACATCTGTCTCCCTGAATCTACGATCAGGATCTCCTCCGCAAGTCTGGCCTTCAAGACTTTCAATTCTCAAACTCTTGCTTCTTCTGTACTACAATCTTCCGGAGTCAATGATCTGCAGACACCTGTCCGAGCAGATCAAACGGTTTACACTTATCCTTTCACTTCTTAATTCCTCGACTAGGAATTAATCAAGTATTGTGATGGATGTCCACCATTTACTTTAGAACTTCGGCTATTCTTCTTACGCTATCCTTCAACTGTATTTTGATCAATGGTCCTGTGCCCCCTTTCTCGATCAGCGGTCGAGATCTGCTTCGCTACTCTGGGCTTCGAAAATTTCAATTCTCAACATTCACTCTCTCCCAGAATGATTTTAGCCAAAGTCCACAGATTCCTGCCATGTGTCCACATCAAGTCAACGGTCCTCGTTCACTTCAAGACTTCAGACTTCGACAATTTCATACCTTTATCCTTCGCATTTTCCCATAGTAGTTTCACCCGGAGTCAACGATCTGTTGACATGTATCCTCTTGTGCGATCAACGATCATAGGTGACTTTGGTCCTTCATGACTTTAGGCTTATTTCTAGTGGTAAAACTCCCAAAATAAAACTCCCGGAGGGCCGAGTGGTTGCCACATGTCACTCAGATTCATGATTTTCACGTACCTGAAATTTTGAATCAACTTGACACTTGTCATTGTCTGATTACACCATCTGTCCTTACTGATGTGGTCTGCCACATATCCTTGAATCGAATGGGTGAGGCTTACTTCAGGTCTTTATCCAGAGTCCACAAGATTGCTCCACATCTTTTCTAGATTAGATGGCCCAGATTTACTTCAGATGATCTGACGCTTGAGATCTTCTTCGGATGATCTGATGGCTATGATATTGTTCGAATGATCCGATGGTCGATGTTTACTTTTCCTCTCTAGCTCTCCGGACTTCGGTTTTTTCAAGTCTCAAACTGAAAAAACCTCAAATTGATTTTCTCTGGAGTTGTGGATCGTGTGCCACCTATCAGTGTTGATGATGGATGATCCCTGCTTACTTTAGGACTTTGAAAATTCTACTCTCCTACGCTCATCCAAAGGCTTAAACTTCATGCATTTATTTTTGGATCCAACGATTGTTGATCCTCGGTGCTTAGATCCAACAGATTGGATTTGTACTTCAGCTCTGTGCTTCCTCTAGTCACTGAACGCTGATCTAACGGTCATCGGGTATTCGAGATTGGTGATCCAATGACCACCGTCGCTCTTCCTCCTGAGCTTATGATATCTCCAACTTAGAATATTTTCTAAGTGTTCACGTGTCTCGACCTTTTCTCCTCATGCGATTCCGTCTCTTGGACCTCGTCAGCAATTCTGGAAACTGCTATCTCTTCTGATATCTCCAACTTAGAATATTTTCTAAGTGTTCACGTGTCTCGACCTTTTCTCCTCATGCGAGTTCGTCTCTTGGACCTCGTCTGTAATTCTGGAAACTGCTATCTCTTCTGAGCTTTCTTGTTTCCACATATTGTTCGCTTCTCCTCCTGAGCTTATGATTTTACTGTAAAACATCGACGCTGCTTTTCTTTCCATCAATGACAAGCACACACTTTACTATAAAACATGCCAACAATCTCCCCCTTTGGAATTGATGACAACCCTAAAAGGCTGCTGCTTGGACCTCCAACTGTAGCATCCAAACCACTCCTTTTCTCCCCCTTTGACATCAATGTCAAATAAAACATGCTCCCCTTGAGATTTTGTAGTAATTTGTGGAGGTATCATATATTCAACCAACACATACTCCCCCCTGACAGGATGGACTCTCTTAGGTTGATAATGGGGTCATGCCCAACTTCTGGAGTAGATACTCAAACTGAGCTTTTGCAAGCAGTTTAGTGAAGATATCATCAATTTGATATTTGGATGCAATATAATGCAAAGAAACAATAGTGTTGGTCACTTGTTCCCTCAAGAAGTGATACTTGATGGGTATATGCTTGGTCTTGGAGTGAAATACAGGATTCTTTGACACACTGATTGCACTAGTATTATCACAATGAATTGGGATGGGTGCAGTATAATTTACCTTCGAGTATGCAAGTGTTTGAATCATCCATATTACTTGGGTACAACAAGTGTCAGCTGCAATGTACTCAGCTTCTATAGTTGATAAGGAAATGGAACCTTGCTTCTTGCTCAACCATGCTACAAGAGAATCTCCTAGGAAGAATGCACCTCCACTCGTGCTTTTCCTTTCATCCATGCAATTAGCCCAATCAACATCTGAATAGACTAATAATTGAAAATTTTGATTCCTGGGATACCATAGGCCATAGTTCATTGTTCCTTTTAAATATTTGAATATTATTTTGATGACTATCAAATGACTCTGTTTAGGTGTAGAATGATACCTTCCTACCCTTCCAACAACATGCATTATGTCTGGACAAGATGCTATGATGTACAAAAGGTTGCCTATCATAGACCTATATGAAATCTGATCAACATTAGGTGAGTCATCATCCTTTCTTAGCTTGCATCCAATGACCATAGGTGTGCTCACAGGTGTAAAATCTTCCATTTGAAACCTTTTCATTATTTATCTTAGATATTTCTCTTGAGAAAGAAATAGTCCTTCAGACCTCTGGGTAATTTGCAGACCAAGAAAAAATGACAATTCCCCTATCATAGACATTTCAAATTCAGACTGCATGGCAGAAGAAAACCATTTTACCAGTGAAGCATTATTACTTCTGAAGATGATGTCATATACATAGACCAACACAATGAGAAAATCATTACCCTCTGTTTTGATATATAGATTGCTATCGACTGTTCCTCTCTTGAACCCTTTGTCTTGAATATACTTATCTAGTCTGTAGTACCAGGCACGAGGAGCTTGTTTCAACCCATATAAGGATTTCTTTAGCTTGCAAACAAAGTCATGGTTATTTGACAATTGGAAACCTTCTGTTTGTTCCATATAGACTTCTTCTATCATATCTCCATTTAGAAAAGCTGACTTGACATCCATTTGATATACTTTAAACTTCTTATGACAAGCATAGGCAAGAAACATTCTAATATCTTCTAATCTTTCTACGGGCGCAAATGTTTCATTAAAATCCATTCCTTCTATTTGAGCATGCCCTTTACAGACCAATCTGGCTTTATTCCTGACAATTTTTCCTTGTTCATTCATTTTATTCTTAAACACCCATTTGGAGCCAATTACATTCTTAGCTGTCGGTCTAGGAACAAGCTCCCACGTATTGTTCTTCTCAATCTAATCCAGTTCCTCATTCACTGATTTTAACCAATTTTCATCTTCAATGGCTTCATTGAAGTTCTCGGGATCCACCATGGATATGGAGGCTATATGTGATTGCTAGGTGTCTTTGATTATCCTTCTCCTGGTTTGTACACCTTTGTATTTATCACCAATTATCTGACTTGCAGGATGATTCTTTTGAGTAGTTCTCGAGGAAGGATTTGATGATGTATACTAATTTGAGTTTGCCTGAGTATTTGCATCTTCATCTGACTCAGAGTCTTATTTTTTTAATTCTTGGACCTATTCATCTTCAAATTCAACTATATCCTTTGTTGTTGATTCGATATTGCTCACCTCTCTTACTGGGACTCCTTCATCAAATTTTGTGTCAATACAATCAACCAATTTATGCAGCCTCTTATTATAGCATCTGTATCCTTTACTGTTTGTAGCATACCCTAAGAATATGCCTTCATCAACTCTGTAATCATACTTTCCAAGGATTTCATTATTATTCTTTATGTATCACTTACTCCCAAAGACTTTGAAGTGTTTGATTGAAGCAGGTCTTCCATACCACAATTCATAAGGTGTCTTGTCACTCTTTGGTCTGAGGTGGGCTTTGTTAATAATATGGACTACTGTGTGTATTGTTTCTACCTAGTAAGTTTGACCAATTTTCTTCTCATTCATCATTGACCTAGCCATTTTCTGCACTATTCTGTTTTGCCTCTCAACTACATTTTGTTGTGAAATTCCTCAGATTGTGTATTCTCTCTTGATCCTGTGTTTATCACAGAATTCCTTGAAATCACTTGACATAAATTCTCCTCCTCTGTATGATCTTACTACCTTTAACCTCTTGCTTGTTTGATTCTCAGTTAAAGCCTTAAATATTTTAAATTTCTCAAATGCTTTAGATTTTTCTTTGAGAAAAGCAACCCAAGTAAGTCTGGAGTAATCATGAATGATCAACATAAAGCAGTTTTCCTTCCCTATGCCTTCATATCTTGATGGTCCACATAAATCCATATGAACTAATTGGAGTGGTTTCTATGTTGAAGTAGATCTTTTGGATTTAAACTGTGTCATGGTTAGGTTTCCTACTTGGCAGGGTTTACACACAGAGTCTTGTGGCTTTGATATTCTTGGAATATCTTTTACTGCCTCAAGATTTTTGAGCTTGATTAAGTGGTCAAATTTTATATGTCCAAGTCTCCTATGCCATAACCGACTTTCATCATGTTTTCTTAGATGAAACTCTTCTTTATCTTCTTTCAACACATATACATTATTTTTTGTCCTTATGCCTTTAACCACCACTTGTCTTGAGTTTACAGAATTTATCTTACAATCCTTGGAAGTGAACACCACTTCAAATCCTTTGTCACACATTTGAATTACACTGAGAAAATTATGTTTCAGCCCATCTACAAGCAGAAAATCCTGGGATTTTCCTTTACCATTACTCAAACTCACCATCCCTTTACCCTTGATTTTACTTGGTTCATCATTTACAAAGGTTACATTTCCTGTTTTACTTTTGCTTGTAGACATAAACTTATCCTTGTCTCTAGTCATGTGCTTGGAACATCCATTGTATATATACCAAAGGTCTTTTTGTTTTTGAGATGAAAGTACAAGACCACATTTTTCACTATCTTTCATTTTCCATATGATGACATTTCTAGCTAAAGGATTTATCCTTGGATCTGCCTTGTACTTCTTCAGATGGCAGTTCATAGATTTGTGGCTGAAGTTATGGAAGTTATAACATTCGATATCATTGTTCAATAGGTCAAAGTGATTGGTGCTACATTGTCTATTCATTGGCTGCTTAGTTCTATGTTGTAAATATTGTTTATTTCTTGATCTCCTCATTTGCATGTCTCTAAACTTAATTTGACAATTTGTAATCTTATGACCAAAAATAGAACAGTAAAAACAGTAACCATGGAAGGAATTTTGGTACCTGAAGGATGACCTTCTTCTTGGCATTTGTTGCTCAATATTCCGATCTCTTTGTTTTTGATCAGGGATCATCTTGTCTTTATTAGCTTTTGGTGACATAGTACTCTCATGGTCTGATTGTTTGCTGACTTGGAACTTGATCATCTTTACTGGCTCTTTTCTTTCTGGCTGTTTGTTGTTTGAATCATTTACATAGCGTAAACTAGTCTTCAACAAAGGAGATCTCTATTTTCTTAGAATTTCGTTTAGTTTTGCGGTGGCTTTAATGCTTGGAAGATTTTGGAGATACAATGTTTTAAACTTCTCCATCTCTTTTTTGGTTTTTACTACCTTTTCTTGCAAGGCTTCACATCTTTCCTTCTTTTCTGATAACTGCTGTTTCATAATGTCCTCTATTTTCTTTGCCTCTTCTAATTCCACTTTTAGCAGGGAAAAGTCTTCATCAGGTTCTTTATTGTCTTTCTTGAACTGTATCAATAATTGTTTTTGCTTTTTCTTCTTAGATCTAGGTCTAGCAATTTCTTCTAGAGCCCTGATCAGTTCTCCTTCCAAGTCAACCACACCTTCTTCATCGTCAACATCACTTCCTATGCTTTTATTATCATAATCCTCTTTGGCCATAAGCATAAATTCATTAATCTTATCTTCACAAAAAGAGTCACTATCTGTGTCTTTTGAAGAGTCATCATTGTTTACTCATAAAATTTTCTTTTTACCGAATCTCTTGGGTTTGTACTTATTTTCACCTTCAGAATTATGATCCTGTCTCTTGTGTGGACACTTATATGCAAATTGACCTATCTTTCCACAGTTAAAAAATTTGAATGGCAATTTGCCTGATCCTTTCTTTAGTTTTCTCACAAATTTTATTTCAATTTCATCAGGTTTAGAATCCTCATTCTTATCTACTTTAAATGATGCTTCTGTAGAGGTGGGTTTATCTTTAACTATCCTCATTTCATAGGTAGACAAAGTTACTAGGAGTTGGTCAATAGACAAATATTTTAGATCATTAAGTTCTTCTATAGCAGAGACCTTTGGGTTGAACCTATCTGGCAGAGATCTCAAAAATTTATGAACTAAAGAGACATCCTCAATTTTTTCACCAAGTCCTATCATTGCATTTACTTGTTCTTAAACTCTCAAAAAGTACTTCCAAACATTTTCATCCTCTTTCATCTTTAACTGTTCAAACTGTAATCTATAGGTTTGAAGCTTGGCATCCTTTACCTTCTCATTACCTTCATAACTACTAATGAGTTTGTCCCACATTTCTTTGGCATATTCTAAGTGCATAACTTTTACAAATTCTGTTTCTGCAAGCCCACTCAGAATAGAATTCATAGCCTTAGCATTGAAGATGAATTCTAGCTTGTCATCCTTTCAAGCTAGTATAACTGGCTTTACATAACCAGTGTCTACCACATCCCAGATATCTGCACATAAGGCCATTATGTAGGTTCTCATCCTAACTTTCCATAAGGTAAAGTTTGTTCCATTGAACAGGGGGGCCTTATTGGTTGAATTTCCTTCACGACTAGTCATGTGCAAGCTCTAGGATCTACCCTTAGATAAAAGGAACCCTCCCTGATACCAATTTTTGGAAAACTAAGAGGGGGGTTGATTTACTGTGATTAAACAATCATGCCCATTTTAAACTCTTTACAGAACACTCAATGATGATCACAATAACCCAGGGAAGTAAGCAATAGAATATTCAACATCAATCACACACATGAAATATACAGAAGCAAAGATTTCTTGAGGAAACCCATAAAGGGAAAAACATCTTCTTCTTGATATGATAAGTAATCTTTACTTTTTGTACATTATCATTCTTATGAGCACCAACTCCTTTTGCGGCTACCACATCTATTTTACAAGCTGCAACTTGCTGAGAGAACCCGCTCTCTGATTTCTCTAGTACCCACTAAAAGGAAACACCAACTCCCTGAGTGTTCTAGAACCAAATGGATGGAAGCACCAACTTCCAGTTACATAGGCACCAACCTGTATAACAGAGAAAAATAGTTCTCCATTGCACCTCCTTGCCACCCTGGTTTTTCTGGATGCAACCAGACATAAGCTACAACTCCTCGTGTTCAAGAATCCACTTGAAACTCAGAGGACAATAGTCCTCCCTAGCACCACCCTACCACCCTAAAATATAAATATTTGCTTTTCATAAATTTATTACAGTGATACAATGCTTATCAATGGCTTACTAGTCTAATCACTGTTCTGCTACACTTCTCTCCTCTATCTGCATCAACGTCCTCCTTCTCACCTCTTTGCACTTTCTGTTCTTTTGCATATTATACTCTGTGCGCCATGTCCTTTATATGTGCTATGCCTCCGCATCATCTTCACTGTGCCACTGTTCTTCCCTTCAGGTTGTTCACTGCATCTTGTCCTCCCCATAGAGTGGCTACCAATACCATCAACCCCCTCTTCTCTGTTCTGTATGTCTTTTTCATGCCGAGTCCTCTGCATGATCATCATTGCAACTCTTCATCTTGTATGGAGGTTATTTTGAATGTGTTCATCATCAGAGGCCGTTTTCCTGAGATTCCTCAACTTCTTTGGCAGTCACAACTCTTCGTCTTCTATCTCAGTTACAACCAATCATATTTTCCTTCTTTGGCTTCTAATCCTCTTCCTTCATGTGACCACCGATGGTGACCAAATGCCTATTCAAAAGGTGCTTCCCGATATCGATCTAGTGAGTGCTAGCTCCATTTCTTGATATGACCTTGGGAGATGATATTCATGTGACCACGCGATTGCAGGCACATCCAAAGGTGGTTTAAATCAAACTTCTTTTCGCCCCACAATTTACCTTGAGTTGCCACATACCCTTTCATCAAAATTGTGGTTTCAATTGTGGCTTGATCAAGAAAAAAATAAGACCCGAGCATGTTATGGCCCCACAATGTGATGGGACTATCGATCTCACAATATTAATGGTGGCCCTGAATGGACAGTTCAATTTTTTTCTTTCACGATCTGCAGATCAGATCTAACCTCCCTAAATCAACGACTGTGGTGTATTTTGAGATCCGGGCTCTGGGAGTTTCAAATATAAAATCTCTCATTTCCCATATGACAGTCTTCCAGAGTGGAAGATCTATTGATACCTATCTCCCTGAATCTATGATCAGGATCTCCTCCGTGAGTTCGGCCTTTGGAACTTTGAATTATCAAACTCCACTTCTTCCATACTACAATATTCCGGAGTCGATGATCTATAGACACCTTTCCAAACAGATCAGACGGTTTGCAATTATCCTTTCATTGATTAATACGCCATCTAGGACTTAATCAAGCATTGTGATGGATGTCCACCATTTACTTCGACACTTCGACGATTCTTCTTACACTATCCTTCCACTGTATTTTGATCAGCGGTCCTATGTCCCCTTTCTCGATCAGTGGTCAAGATCTGCTTCGCTACTTCGAGCTTTGGCGATTTCAATTCTCAACCTTCACGCTCTCCCAGTTAGAATATTTTCTATGTGTTCATGGGTCTTGACCTTTTCTCCTCCCGCGAGTCTGTCTCTTGGACCTCATCTGCAATTCTGGAAACTACTATCTCTTCTGAGCTTTCTTGTTTCTGCATATTGTTCACTTCTCCTCTTGAGCTTATGCTTTTCCTGTAAAACATAGACGCTACTGTTCTTACCATCAATGAAAAGCACACGCTTTCCTGTAAAACATGCCAATACAATTTGTCCAGGTAATCCTTGAATACTACATTAATTAGACACATAAAAGTAGTTGGTGTGTTTTTCAATCCAATTGGCATCATCACAAACTAGTAATGGCCATACCTTTTCCTGAATGTTATCTTGTTGGTGTTTTCTTCTCTAATTATTTTTTGATGATAACCTAATTTCACTTCAATCTTGGAAAACATATTCAATTCTTTTAGTTTATCAAAAATATCGTCGATCCATGGTAGAGGGTATTGGTTCTTTACAATAACCTTATTAAGTTGTCTGAAGTCAATACACAACCTCAAAGTTCCATTCTTTTTCTTCACAAAAGGTATTGGGGTTCCTCAAGGTGAGACACTTGGGAATATGTACCCCTTATTAAAAAATTCTTCTACCTACATATGAAAATCTTTCAACTCCGGTGTTCTCATTCTACAGGGTGTTTTCTACACTAGGGTAGCTCGAGGCATTAAGTCAATAGAGAAGTTAATATATCTCTTTGGTGGTAATCTCGACAATTCCCCAAACATGTTTTCATATTCCCTGAAAATTGGATAGTCTTCAAGAGTTGGATCCTTATCCTTTGTTGGCTCTTCCATATTGTAGAGTTTCCAAGATACAAGAACACAAGATCTAGCTAACAATGAAGCACACACAACTTGCAATGGTGGATGAAGAGATGAGACAAAAATGGAGAAAAGAATAAAATAATTTCTATTATTTGAGTAAGATAATGATACAATAGTAGTGATATACCATATATGACATGAATAACTTTCCATAGTATCTAAGATAATGTGCATTAGGAGTGTTTGAGAGAGATTTGACACACACTGGAAGTCAGTGGAGTCAACTGCCACCTAGTCCTAGTTAACTGGCCATGCGGTCGTCAATTAACTAGCCAAACCATAGTGAAATGTGGAGGAGATCAGTCACACATGTTGAATTCACCTTACTGGTGATGATCCCAATGCAAGTGTGCATTACTGGTGATAATCTCGAGGTTAGCATGCAACAATTGGTGATAAAACCAAGGTTGACATGCAACACTTCACTCAACTAGTCTATTTGAACAATAATTGAGAATTGACTGGAGGGTATGTGGCACCCTTGTCTAGGGGAGAATATACTCAATAAGGGGATAATATATCAGACTAAGGGACCCTCAACATAGCCAAATAAACTTAGGAAAAGAAAATGAGAGGAAAATCCTAGGTGTGTGTAATATTTCCAACACCCCCCTGAACACTACTAGGGAGTATACATAATGAATGGGTCCTGAAAATAGGGGCCATGTTAGGTACCCATGAATAATGAAACTAATGAACACTGAAATATATTTATGAAAGGGGGAAAACCTCATGGGAAAAAACATCCCCTCAAAATACAATGTATCAAAAGAAGAGAAATATAGTTGCTAGGAGACTATGTCCTTCACTCCAAGACGATCGCATAAACTATGTAATTTTTTCTCAGTGAAAGTCTTGGTGAAGATGTCGACAGTATTCTTGGTGTAATGGTAGTATTGCAAATCGATGACCCTGTCATGAACCAACTCCTTGATAAAATGCATATGGATGTTGATATGTTTTGACTGATATCTCTGTAATGGATCTCAACATAATTTGAGTGTACTTTGGTTGTCACACTAGATCAAAGTCAAACGGTGGATCTGAATGCTGAGATTGATGAGGATGTTCTGTAGCTATAGTGATTGGATGGTTAATTTGACTTCTCCCCTGTACTCAGCCTCTATTGAAGATAGAACAATAGCTAACTCTTTTTTTCTTGACCAACAGATTGGGCTGGATCCCAAAATCAACATGTACCTGGCGGTGAACTTGAAATCGGTGTCATTGTTAGCCTAGTCAAAATTGGTGAAGCCTATGAGGTCCAATTTTCAATCTACTGCATAGTGGATCCCATAACTGATGGTGCCCTGAATTTATCTGAGGATGTTCTTGGAATCCTTCCATTGTAACTCATGCGACCCCTGCATGTACCTTGAGACTACCCCTACTGCATATGATAGATCTGGTCAGGTGTGGGTGAGATACATAAGACTCCCCACAAGATGTTGATACAAGGTGTTTTCCACCACTGATGTATCCAGACCATCCTCAAGTCTAACCCCATAAAATAAGGGTGTAGGTGGAAACTTGCAGTCTGTCATGTAGGATATCTCCATGAGATCCCATGCATACTTAGCCTGAGATAGCTTGATGCCTGAAGCATCCTGGATGATCTTGATACCAAGAAATAAATGGAGTTGAACCATGTCTATCATCGAAAATATGTCATGAAGAATTCCCTTGATTGTAGAAATCACTAAAAATGAGCTGTTGGTGATCAAGAGATCATCCAAATATAGGACTAGGATCATAAGTGAGTCAATGGTCCTCAACATGTAGACATTTGAATCAGATTTTCTTTTGAAAAAATTCTTGGAGAGTAAGTAGGAGTCCATTTTTTCATACCATGCTCTAGGCACCTACTTGAGGCCATAGAGCGACTTTTTGAGTCGGCACACTAAAGATGAATTTTGTATGAATCGAGGTGGTTTCTCCATATAGATATCCTTAGAGAGATCCCCATGAAGAAAATAATTCTTCACATCCATATGATGTAATTTCCATCCCCTGGATGCTCCAATGGAAATGGCCAACTTGATAGAATCCAACTTTGCTACTAGAGAAAAAGTATCATCATAGTCAATCCCATGGATTTGATGAAATCCCTTGGCAAACAATATTGCCTTGTGTTTGCTCACATGTCCGTCTACTGCCTTTTTTTTCCTACATACCCATATACATATGACAAGATTCCTTTTTGAAGGAAGAAAAACTAGATCCCAAGTCTGGTTCTCAAGGAGAGAGTTGTACTCCTCTTACATGGTTGCTTCCCATAAGAGGTTTCCTATAACCTCTCTATAGGCCTACGGATCTGAACAATGAACCATATAAAAATGCAAAGACATTGTGGGTTTAGTGGCAATGAGTACATGAGGAGGATACTCAAACTGATATATGGTCCTTCTCATATCCATTGGATCCCCAACAAGGTCTTCTGCATCCTGAATTGTGGATTGTGCCCACTTGGGTGTCTGCTTTGGCTCCTCATCTACATGTACTAACTCTGCATATGAATTCTTTGAATTTTCGTATGTATCCTTTGAATCCTCTTACTCTGTATTAGAACTTAGATCTATGGTGTGATGAATGTGTGGAATCATCATCCAAAACTGGTGGAAGTACAAAATCCTCTGCATGTGGCTCATGCGGAGCATGCAAGGGACTTTCCTTGAATTGGACACTGCCCTCTATGATGAGCTAGTCTACAAAAGGATCAAGTAATATATATCCCTTCACACCATTGAGGTAACCGACAAATATGCATGGGTTCTCTGTGGATTTAATGATTTCCTCTTCTCAGAGGGAATGCAGGCCCATGCTCATGATCTAAAGATACAAAAGTGGGTGACTTCTAGTTTGTTTCCACTCCAAGCCTTGAAAGGAGTCTCATCCTTAACAGATCTACGAGGGGATCTGTTCTGAATGTGATTAGCATAGTTAAGTGCCTCAGTCCAAAGATTTGGAGGAAGTGCCTTTGCATGTAGCATGCAACTAGCCATCTCTTTGAGAGATCTATTTTTCCACTCAACAACCCCATTCTGCTACAGAGTATATGGTATTGTGTGAAACAACTATATCCCAACCTTAAGACAAATATTTTGAACATATTTGTTTACATACTCCCCCCCATTATCTGTACGAAGGGATTTTATAT